>VZRO01008083.1:538070-567968 GCA_013397915.1 Daphoenositta chrysoptera
CGGCGCAGCGCCGCCCCGCCGGCTCCTCCTTCGCCACCGCCTGCCTCTCCTCCCACTCCGGCGCCGCCGCAGCCGCCGGGCTGTGACCCGCCCCGGGCAGCGGTCGTCCCGCCCCGTTCCAACGAGGCCGCCGCCGCCGCCCCGGGAGGCTGAGGCCGCACGCGGAGGAGGGAGAGCGAATGTCTTGGCGGCTGAGCAGCCCAGATTCCCGGCCCACACAGGATAACCCAGTGGGTGTTTGAGTGCCCTGGCTCTCGGCCCTGGGTAAAACTGCCTGAATTCAAACCCAGTCTGTAAAGCGGAGGGATACCCTGGCAGCTGGCGGCTGCTGTGCTCCTGACCTCCAAATCTTCATCTCAACAGTGAGACCGAAAAATTACCGTGGGAGCTCAAAAAGTGCAACTACTGTGGATGCAAAATTATGGACCCCATAGAAATTCCTTGTGACGCTTCCTGTTCGATTATGACTGCCCGTTTTCCTGATGCACAGTTATCTCTTGTCAAAAGCAACCGGAATTCACAGCACAACTTTTATATTTGGCTTTAATTTTGCAGTGCATGTTGCAGACCATGAGAAGTGTTTATTGCCCCTGTTCGACTAGAACCATTTGTTTGGAATAACAAATTATTGCCATTCCCGAGAAAAGCAAAAACTTAAGTTGGTAAGGCTTTATAGCTACACCTTGAAAACAGATGTGTTGAGTCAGACCAGAGTTCTTGCTCCACAAATGGTCATTGCTATGGAGAGTGCTCTATGCTATTTCTTCTCATTCATCTCATTTTTTCATAGAATCATGAAATCATTTCAGTTGGAAAAGACCCTTAAAATCATTGAGTCCAACTGTAAATACAGCATTGCCAAGTCCACTACTAAACCACGTCTCCAGGTGCCACATCGACATATCCTTTAAATACCTCCAGGAATGGTGAGTCAACTACTTGCCTGTTCTAATGCCTGACAACCCTTTCTGTGAAGAAATGTTTCCTAATATCCAATAACTTTTCCTGTCACAACTTGACATCATTTCCTTTCATTTATTGTTCTGTGATTTCTCCTGCATTTGTTTCCAAATCCCCATCCATTTGGGAAGGAAGAGAAATATATTGGGAGGATGTCTCATTTGGAAGGGAGGAGACATTTATTTAAGGGTGAGCATCTGGGTGAAGATTCAGCATTAATAATTGTTATGAAAGAAGGAAGGTAAACCAGCCAAGCATGAATGCTTTCCAACTCTGGGAAGTTGTGGTCCAGAAACACCTTGTACTAGAGATGGCATTGAATTTAACTGAAGAGTTAATGGAGTACTCAATGGATTAGTCTTCAGTACATTTTTCCAGTCACAGTTTGAACCTATGAGTGTTCATCTCTCCAAAGCCATGAGTATGCACACAAAATTAACATTTCATGGAAGAAGAACACACAGCTTATAGGTTTATACAAATAAGTAAGGCATTCACAGCAGCTTGGCCAAAAGTCTTTTACATTTTTTTCTACTCACAAGTCTAACTAACTTCTTCAGTGAAACCTCAGGTGGGCTTTTTTTTTCATGCACTGTATCCCATTCCTTTTTTGATTTTCATTATTAACAATAGGGCACTGAAGAAATGCTCAGGAAGTCTGGTCTGTAACTACTGAGAGAGGCGTTACTGCTTTTATGAACAGACACCGCACAAAGCCTGTGAACACACAGGGACTTCTAACCCTCCCACAGTGATTACAGCTGTAACTGAGAGATGAGATATGATTTTCTTTCCATAGATTTTAGTTGCATAACAAAGAAGACAACACTAATTATCATTTCAGATTAAATGCAATTCCAAGCAACTCAAATACCTCTACTGGCAAAACTACCTTCAACTTACTGCACAAACATGTGGCTGCCCTTTACCATAAACCCAGGATGATTGTTCATGACAGAGAGCAAAACATCAACCCCTGATCAAAGTATCACGGGTTTAATTCCAACATCCTTCTTAAAGATGCAGAGTGAAGGATGATATGCAAAAGAATCTTGCCTCAGTACTAAACGAGCTTGGCAAGCTAAAGGTGAGATGCCGAAGTGATGATCTAAAGAAAAAACTCTGCCGGAGCAGTTTGCCTGCATATGAGATGAACTGGATCTTGTAAGTCCAGGGAAGAGAATGTGTTAGTAGTCCAGATAAAACACTCAGTATGCCAAGCAACATCTTCTCATGTAACACCCTTAGCAAGTCCACCAGATCTACGAATTTCTTTCCTAGCCAGGTTACCTGAATAAAAAGTCTTTTTCATTTTTGTTGGCTTTTTTTGCTACTCCTGTTGGTCTCTGCTGAGAGCTTTCTTAATCTCTTTGAAGTTTTGATACCTTTACTCCTATGCCTGAAAAGTATGTTTTTAATCCTAGTCATAACTTTATGTACAGGAAATTCTAATCATGACTGCATATTTTGTTTGGTGGTTTTTCTTTACAGTTATCTGAAGATGAGTAGTAGGAGTTTATTAGTAGGAATAATTTTAAACTGGCACAGATGTTGACAGCATCTTTCTTTTGTATTTGAAGGTAAAACATCCGCAAAGCACCCATGCTTCACCTTGAACCAAATCAAGATTGCTGTAAGGCAGTCATTCTCCTGTCTGATGCTCAAGGTTGGCACATGAAGCTACTGAGGCAGCTTCAGCAAGAATTATAAGGCACCCACTGACAATATAAGCATATGATTTTTTCCTCCTGTACTTTTCTTTGCAACATTATTATGTTTTTAATGATCAGTTGGTTATAGTCACTTCAGCTTCACTTCACTTCCTGCTAAATGCACTTCCTTTTTGCCATCCTTGCTCTTCTTGCTTTTCTCTTTCTCATCAGTTCTCCCAGTTCAGACTATGCTGTTAGCAAATGCCACTCACAGATTTAACAGCACTTTTGTGAACCATAGTAAAACTACTCCACATTTAATTCCTTTCTCTCTATTCCTGCTCTGACTATGTGCAAAATTGGAGACAATCTTACAGTGCCTCTCTAATGCCAAGTCCTGGTTGGAACCTGTCACCACCATTTTAGTACACAATAAGAATGAGGACAATTTAAGATGTTGACTAGATCTCAGATAAATGAAGTAATAGTATTTTTCCTTTACCAATCTCAGTATTTTCTATCTCATAAGTTCACTTCACATGACGTCATAAGAAATATGTCTATAATCAGTACTTACCTTTTTGGTAAGCCCTCAACCACATCAGAATTTACTTGAGCTGTTTTTTGCAGAAGTTTATCGTAAAAGTGACAGCAATGGAATTCTAAATATTCTTATTTTGTGTTATTAGTTTTTAAAAAACAATTATTTATAAACAGTAAAGCATAGGAATTAGGCAGCAGAGGAAGTGAATTTCTCTTCTAGACTTAACATTTATTTTGCAGCACAACATATGAACACTGGGACAAAAGTTACTTCTGCCATCTATTCAGTGATTTATTTTTCCTAACAAACAGTTGTTTGCACAGCAGTTGTCTAAAGGGTGCTATTAAGCTACATTTTTTTACAACATTAATTTAATACTAGACCACAGCTACCTCAAATCTAGAGACCCTACATAACTTCACTGCAAAATGATGAAAGACAGTAGAAGATGTTGTTAGAAATGTCTGGATCAAGGCCATTGTGCTAAAAATATATAGCATACATCAGAATCTGCTTACAGTGTGCTGGTGTACATATTCATATTGCTCTTCCATACTGGAGGAAATATATCAAATGTGTTAAGTCATCATTTATTTCCCTGATATTTATTATTAGTATCATTGTGCAGTCTAGAGGTCAGTCAAGAGCAGGGTCCTGTTTTGCTAAGGACTGAAAAAACATAGGACATGCTGTACACTGAGCAGTGAAAATAGTCCAAATATAGTTCACCTAACTGCAAGTGAAGTGTGCCTGGAGACAGTGACAGTGTAGCAGCATCCTTGGGGCTTGCACCCACCCAAATTAATTTTGTAGGGCACATTAGTTTATGCATCATACCCCACTAGCTGCTTCTGGGATTCACGTTCATTTCTTCAAACCACTGCAGAGCACTTGGAGTGAGTCACTGCTCCTTTTCCATGCATTCTGGACTGAGGACCTATTTGTAGACAGTTTGTAAGCTCTTTACCTAGAATCTAAACAATGTAACTGTATCCCACTCAGGAGAAATGGGTAAGTTTACAAACAAGTTTTAAGAATTGCCTACAAAATTTCTTGCTTCAGTTAAAAGTAATTGATGTGCCTAACATGATAGTAGTTGGTGTTTTCTTTGCTAGTCATCCAAATCTGGGCTCTCTTACACATATCAGATATTATGCTTTAAATATTATTACAACTGGTTTATGTTCATCTGACTCTGCAGATTAAATCATGAGTTGTAGTTGTAAGCTCTGTAGTTCCTCTGACAGTAATAGCACTTCTGTCATATGCTGCATGAATTGCAATTGCCTAATTTTGTAGTTTTAAACAGTTCTGGAAATGTTGCCCAAGCTTATTCATTTACTAAAGTACATCACTGCTCCTGAAAGGACAATCAAACAGAAGTAACATCAATTTGGAATAGGCCATGTGACAAAGCGTGACCTAATTCAGCCTGCAATTACACCTCGTAACTTACAGCTTAGGTAAGTACCTACAACATGGTAACACCACTGGTATTAAAACTGCTTTTGTTCATTCCTTACTGTTAAGTAAAGCAGCTTAATGCTTAGTGTGGCAATGTGGACCTAGATGACAGGCAAAGATCAACAAGTGTGTTGATATCTTCATTCTTCTTCCTGCTTCCTTAATAACAGCCCCAAAAGTGGCTTAAGAACCATTATATTAGCACTATTTTACTACAGTATTTCCAGTGCATTAGATAAACAGCAGTGGTTATCTAAAGCAGTTGAATAGTATGAGATGGGAGATAATTGGAGTCTATACTAACATCACATCTCAGAAGAAAGTTTAGTCTTTCACTCCAGTTGTTAGAGACCTAAGGCTGCTCTTCACAGCCATTCTCTTACCTTTGGGTTTATCTTCTCAGGATTAAGGAACTGGATCTGCTTGATGATACCTGGAAGAAACTTCTATCACTGAAATCTCTGTTTAATGTATAAAACATAATAAACCCATAAGAAAGGCCTGAGTATAAAGTCTAGTAAAAACAATGTCTTTATAGCTGAAGATATTTGTATAAACCTCTCAAATATCATATCAAATATATTATATATCATATTATCAAATAGAATATTTTTATCAATTATCCAATCACAGAAAGAGCACAGCTGTTCAGCTGATTCATGGATAGAATTAAGAATTAAGCTATTATTTTAATTTTAGAGTATAACCCAAAGACCAAAGGGAAGAGAAAGGCAAAAACAAAAAAAAAAAAAAAGGAGAGAAAGAAAGCAAGAAAATGCTAAGACAAAAGACTTCGTGGTTGCAAAGAAAACCAAAAAATCTCTTAAATACTAATAGAACATTTCATGAGCAGTTTTCAAAACCTAAGAGGCTAATTAGTTAGTGTGTAAAGAGCTATAAAAAAGCCCACAGGGTTTTTTTGTGGATTTTTTCATTTTCTAAATTAAATTTATATTTTCTTACATACCATTTTTGAAGCAATTATCTTTTCAAGCTCCATACTGACACTGGTAATATTCTTGATTTTTAATTAGGTTAAATTAGAACCTCCTTTATCTGGCCTGCACATGCACATTATGTCTGCACTGGTCATTAAAGCAGAAACAGCACAAAGTCTGAAGTAGTGAACTACTTCTAAAGTACAGCAGTTTAAAGTTTACTGAATTTATTAAAGTTTGAAGAAGCACAAAAAGTTGTAGTTTCATTGCTGTAATCATGTTCTGCATGTTGATAGATCTGGAAGAAAAGGCAACAATTGTAATATGTTAATATTTTGCCCAAATAAATTTTTAAATCTTGTTGAGTGCAGCTAGTGTTTAGTCACAGTTCCAGATCATCTGCTGGTACTGTGCACCCATAACCTCCAAGTAGAAGACTTTGAGTCAGAGAGAAGGATCTCAGCCACAGGAGTCCTCAGCAAAAGAAAGCTGTGGACCTGTTAGAGTGAGTCCAGCGGAGGACCATGAAGATGAGCTGAGGGCTGGAGCATCTCTCCTGTGAGGATGGGCTGACGGAGTTAAGGAGAAGAGAAGGTCCAGGGACACCTTAGAGGCCTTCCAGTACCTAAAGGGGGCTTATAAAAAAGAGGGAGAGGGCCTTTTTACATAAGGGGGTATTGATAGGACAAGGGAGAATTTATTTAAAATGAAAGAGGGCAGGTTTAGATTAGGTATTAGGAAGAAATTCTTTACTGTGAGGATAGTGAGGCACTGGAACCATTTGCCCAGAGAATTTACAGTTGTCCCATACCTGGAAATGTTCAAGACCAGACTGGATGGTGCTTTGAGCAACCTGGTGGAAGGTGTCCTTGCCCATGGCAGGGGGCTTGGAACTTGATGATCTTCAGGTCCCTTCCAACCCAACCCAATTCTATGATGATTCAGGCACTTAATCCAATCTCCTTCCTCAGTAGATGACAGAACTGATGTCTACAATTCTCCAGGACCAACAATTAAGTGGTTTGTTTTCCTTACATGATGGCATGCTGCTTTTTAAAATTCTTACCAGATTTTGTTTGGCTTAGCCATATCTAATGCCCTTTCATTGATGTGATTTGCAATTTGGAGAAAATCATGGAGTCTAAATTTGTAGAGGTGGTGATGAGCACTCTGTAGGATAACTGCTAACTTCAAAGGGAGGAACCCCTAGAGGAGCCAGATGTTCAGAATGGGATTACATTACTTCAGTCTTACTCATCCTTTCCTTTGTTCCAACCAGTGGAAACTATCCTTTAAAGCCATAATTTGGCTCTTAATGCATGACTGAACTGGATTTGGCAAGAGGAACTCCAGTCTTAAATCCAAAAGCAATGGTATCTCTTAGGTTCATTGAGAGCTGTGATAATCAGATAATCTAACTATAGTAAGACCTTAAGATAAGCAACAGGATAGCCGGGGTTAGAGGAGAGGCTTTTCTAAGAGCTTCTCTCAAGCTGTTATATACAGATGGAGCAAATGACAGCTACTGGCTTGAGCAAAAACGTTCCAAGGAGTACCACACTTTTCTGCCTAAACTTCTTAACATGATGGTTATTCTCTCAAGGGTCCAAGTTTATAGCAGATATATGCACACTTGTGTGTATATATATATGTGTGTGTGTGTGTGCGTGTGTGTATGTGTGTATTACATTAAAACACACTGTTACACCTTCCATTCTTACTTAGGTACCTTAATCTTAATAGTACCTGTTTCAAACAATCCTAGGAGACCCTCTAGTTCTCACCTTCCCTTGCCCCAAATTACATGGTTATTAAAAAGTTGTAAGGCTCTCAATAAGACTTTGCATATGACTTGACTCATAAAACTTGGCAATACAGACATATGCTTGCTTATTCAAGCTAAGACAGAAACCATGTGCTAATATGTTAAGAGTGCCAGGAGTTTACCAAGCTCTGGACATCCCCAAAATGAACATGAACTTTTTAGTTCTGAAGTGTGTACAAAATATGCATGTAAATTAGAACTCAAAGCAAATTTAATTTTGTAGTTTGTTTCCATTTACAGCAGTGTTTTATAGACCATTCTAGTCTATTCTGAAAAAACCACCTTTATTTGAAATCCCCTACACAAATGTTTCCTTATTTGTAAAAGCAAACCTGTTTTAAACCACTCAAAAGACAGAGCAAGTGCATTTCAAGACTTTGTGCATATTCCTGAAGATGTACCTTAGTATATTCAAGTAATATAAATTAAAATAAAATGTCCTATATTTAGTAATTCAGTATTTTAATTGGACCTTGTGGTAGGGTGATATCCTGTAGTGAAGAAAGATGTATTACATTTTTGTTTTAGCATTTCCCCATCTTTTAATTAAAATACAAGAAAATGTGAAAGGAAGATTAAGATTATGACATTCACATTCTGTCACCTATTCTTCAGAGAACATATCAACAGTACATTTTACATCTAGTCATTAGAGCTACAGGAGTAAATTAAAGCCTGAGTGTCTAAATCCCATTTGCATCTTTCAATGCATCTGCCATGAGTGACAGTGGGAGATTCACAGCAGAAGAGATGTCCTTATATTCCCTGTTTCCCTGTAGCTACAGAGATCAGTGGGTTACAATTAGAATGATCATTTGGAGGAGCATTTCAATATACCAAAAACACATTTAGGACTAGACTTAGTGGTTTTACATTTTAGTTCTTCACTGTGCCAGTGAATTCTGCATTTCATTTTTTCCCTTTTAAGCTTTAGTCCTGCTATGTTATGCTGCTTATTTATTGACATGATTTTTTGAATATATTCCTGTTAAGCTTCTGGAAGTCTGACACACTCCAAATGAGCAGTACCACAACAGCAGTGAAATATTTTCATGGCAATATTCAGAGCTTTTTTGAGTTAGACGCTGTGTCAGGAACTGCAGGAATTAGCATTGCTCCTCAAAGTGAATGGAACTCCACTAAAATCAGATTTTCCTGAAATCACTCTTGGATCAAGCTTCAGATTTTCTGTTTGTAAAAACTTCAAGCATTTGATGAAGTTTCACTTGTCTGCAAACAGACATCTGGCTTTTTTCCCCCACTGGAAAAAAGTGATAGTGCATAATAGACAAAGGCTTTTGTTTGTTTGCTAGAGAACAGCTGCTCCTAATCTACCTTGGACTCATACTGGTATTGCAGTATCAAGGAGGATGTAAGCAAACAAACAAGAGGACAATGAGATCCTGAAGGGCAGATTTTCAGCACCAGAAAACCCAGTAGTAGTGGATCCAGATGCAATTTGATGCAGTATCAATGTAGTTCACTGCAGTCATTTATTACATTGTCCTTTAGCTCCAAATGTGCAGAATAGTTTACTACTGAGCCTGCATAATTGCATTGCAGGAGATATCTGGGCTCCTGGAAATGCTGGCAGCAGGGATCATTTTCATGGGAACTACCATGTGAGGCTCTTAAAATTCAGAAAGACATTTTGTTATTTTTCACAGTTACTTGTTTATTCATGGCTGTCCAGGGCCAAAGGGTAAAGACACAGGCTCTGTCAGCACTAAACCCTCTATCACTATCTGCAATCCTGTCCCTGATGACTGGCCTGTGTCACAGAAAGCCAGCTAGCTGATGCTGCAGCACCCATCTCTCATTTTACTTGCCTGTGTGCCCTCCTCCCCCTCCTTATTCATCACAGATCTAGAGCTGGAAGGATAAAAATTGAGGGAAGCCAATATTTCCTGACACTTAATCTGTGTGTCCAGAGACAGTATACACTCTGTCCATGCTGTTAATCTCTAAATCCCCTAAACAGATAAAGCTTTCTAGAGAAGCTGCTGTAGACACCAAGGAGAATATAAAACTCACTTGGTTACTTCCTTGGAAGACTTCGACTTCCTAGCCTGAATGTGGACATAAAGTGCAAGAACAAATCCTGGCAATTTCTTCCTATAGGAAGAGATAAGACCTGATGAGAAGAGGGACAGAACTATAAAACTTCATTCCAGCAATCTGAGGCATCAAGAAGCCTATCAAGACAACCTCCCACTCAGCTGCTGTTGGGCTGTTTGCAGGGAACATTCTGGCTTTTCCTGGCTTTTCCTGACCAGGCCCAGTACAGACATGGTGCTCATTGCTCTAAGGATGAAGTGTTCTTAACAAAGGAAAGGTCACTGAAAACTCCACATATTGCTGCAATTTTTCTGTAGACTCTTAGTTAGTCATTTCTTGCTTTTCTAACTAGTAGTGCAGAGAAGTGTAACATATATTTCAGTTTGCTGACTTCTTCAACTGCCCATTAAACAGACCTAGACTAAAGTATCACTTTCAGAACAGACAATTCTGCATAGGATAATCCAGCCTACCTGTGGGATCTACTTAGCTCTGTGACAATTTTTGACATTTAGGCTTTGCCAGAAAAGAAAAAAAAGGTCAAGAGTAATAGAAGATGTGAGTGCTGCTGACAGGACATCCATGGAAGCTGGCACAAACTGGCACTAAATAAAGGGGTAACTTCTTGATTCTGCTCCAGTTATCCTCACTGACCTTGTGAAAAAACAAGGTTTTTCTGAGTCTGAGCTTCCAAGGTAAAGAATGAGGTAATACGCTTTTACCCACCATTTTCTTTAAACTGGGAAGGTTTTGATGGTGGATGTCTCACTGCATATATGTACAGTGCCCATAGTTCAAGGATTCTGATTTTAAGCATGCTACAGTGTGTTTAGGAAACTGAATTGAAAAACTGTCTTTGTAAAATAGAACTATAATTCATGAAATGTATGTCTGGAATCAAGCAGGCTCTTAGTATAACTCATTAGTAAAAAGCCTATTCATCTGCCTTTTTTAAAAAAAACAAGGACATACAGAAACAAAAGACAGATCCATGAAGTAGAAATTCACAGGGAGTAGAGATGCAAAGGTAAGGTCTCTGATTCATTTTACTGCAGCCATTAAGGTTCATTTCTTGGGAAATTCTTCCTATGTGTAGATGTGCACCAAACACCTGGAAATCTCTCAAGTGAAATTTATAGTTGCAAATTGCTTGCAAATTAGATTATACTGGAATATCAAGCGGCCCTCCCCCCTTATTTTAATTCCTCCAAGAAATGCCCTAGCCCACATAAGGAATATACAAACATTTTTGATATATGTATATATATACATGCATAATTCATATGTTGCATGAAAAAGTACTTAAAACTGCAGTGCATTCAAAAGTGAATAAATTTTAGCAATGGGTGCCCAAACAGCCTTTATTCTGTATTTGTACTTGCTCATTACATAGGACTCTCAAAATAATAAGGGAGTATTTATTCTCCTACTATTCTTCTTAGGAGGATAGCAGATAATATTCCCATCATCAAATGGTTTATTTTTTTAAACCTGTTGCTAATGGGTTCAACAGATTGCTCAAAAGCTATATGTCTGGGGTAGAAACCCCTTGACTAATAATTATAATTAAGTAATGAAGATTATGTCACTGTATCTGGTGATTTGGCAGGTAAGGGAATACACGAAGAAATAGAATATATAAGGATGAGCCAGTCTAGAAGATACGCATCCTGTAGTCTTCAGGGTATTCACTAATCAAATTACTGTATGACTTGTAATTATATTCTGTAAGTTAAAGGAGAGACAGAATTAAATCTAAGGGATTGGAAATGAAAAGATAGACTGATTAATTTTTTTTGTTAAAGAAATAGTAGTAATTACAATTTGCTAAACATACCTTGAACTATCATAAATTTAATTAAGATCATAAAGAAGAACATCTGTAAGTATCTACATCAGTGAGGACTAATAACAATTCAAAGGGTGCAGATGCAAAGGCATATGACACCTTAATGTTTTTGGTCAGAATTTCAGTAGATTATTAGATGCAGCTATAAAATCTTATGGGACTTTAGGAGTTATGGAAGGAGGAGAAATTCCACAGTCAACAGCAATATGAGTTTGAGATCATGGATTGACAGAATATTCTGAGTTGGATGGGACCCACAAGGATCATCAAGTCCAACTCTTAAGTAAATGGCTCATATGGGGATTGAACATACAACCTTGCTGTTACTAGCACCATACTCTAGCAAGCTGAGCCTAGTTAAATACAGAGAAAGCCTTCATTAAAAAAGAAAGAAAAAGAAAAAAATATTTTATTCCAAATTTAACAGAAATTTTCAAGAAAACTTTCTTAACAGTTACCTTGAAATAGCATGGGTAGAATTCTACATGAATTTAAAGTCAACAACAAAAGACCCATGAACTCCTGTGGGAGGCAGACAATATTTTGTACTATTTTATTCAACATAAAATTTTTACACTGCATTTATTGCTATGGTCTCTGAGTATTTTGTAGGGCATTAGGGCAATGACTACCATCTATCAGCCACTCAGCTGCTCCCTTGAGGCAAAGTGAAGGTGTGCTGGGTGGTGTGCTTTTCTCCAGAAGTGAAATGGAAAGATCCTGCAATGTTACTCCAGTGTTTCTTTATGGGAAAACTGCAGTGGATGTGGATGCAGGAGGTGAAGCATATCTGGAATCAGGCACATATCCTCTGTGGCTGCCACATGGGTTTGGCCACTGAAAGGAGCTGTGTAATGATGCCCGTGCAGAGAGGCTGCCAGGACAAAGGTCTAAGCCCGTATCCGTACATGTCCTCACCAGCTTGGCTGTGTGTGCTCTTACACCAAGGTCTGAGCAGTGCTGGCCATGAGGAGCTGCAGGGGTAAGAGAATTTGCAATCACATTTCACTTTCACAGCATTACACTGCCAGGCTTTCATCTGCTGGGTTATCTGACCTATATTTCATCCTCTCCAAAGTAACTTAATTTCTAAGAATCTTCCTCTTCGTACATTTTTAATTCAGAAGAGTAGCTTGTACTGATTATCACACAGGACCTCTGAGTTTTACCATAGGTGGAATACTATCTTCGTTTATTTAGCTTGCTCAGCAAACAGTCCTTTAAGAGTAATTATTGACAAATTAAAGAAGTCAAGTAAACTGCTGCAGGGATACAAAGGGATCACACAGAGTGTCTTAATCAGAAAAATACTGTTTGAAACAAGACATCATCAAAGACCGGTAAATTGAAACATGTAAAACATCTCTTAGATAACCTATTTACCATTTGATCTACTGTCATAATTCTTAAGGAAAAAAAAAAAAAAAACAACATAAAAAAACACAACAAGCCCAAAATGCTGCTGTAGCTGGACACTGGTGGAATACAGAAGATAGAATTTCAGTAATCAGGTGATATAAAATTATGGAAATAAATAAAATTAAAAGCCCATTTCTTAATTCCAGTAGAGTCTAATGGTATCCAAATGAAAACGTCTGAAATGACATCTTTCTAATAAATATTAAGTTTAAATAGTGTACTTAAAGATTATATTGCTAACTCTAGGGAATACCTAAATAACAGATCAGACATCCGCTATTTTATTTGAAGAGTCCTGATTACACATCTGAGGTGGCATTTCCTCAAATGCTGTTCTTCCTTGATCTGAATACAAAGAAAACAGATGGGATTTTTTTCCAGTGTAACAGGCAACATTTTATAAAAAAATTCCAGGCTAAACAATCAACAAAGTCTAAGTACAAATGCAAGAAAATTAAACACCATCATATTTTGTTGTTACAATTATGAAAACATTCAGCTTGTGTGTCATGCACTCCCTGCAGGAAAAAATAAGTTCAGCATTATGTAAACAACATCAGTGTCCTTATCTGTAGGAAAGCTAGGGAAAGTCACACCATGAAAACTTTCAATGTAAAGGAGCTATTGAGGTTGTCTCCTCCCCTCCAGTCATACACTCTATTTTAAAAGTCAGCATTTTTAAAACTGGCAGCTACAGTTAAATCTTAGTTACTATATTAAAATAATAAATAACTTCAGTATCAAAGCTATAACTCAGTCTGTTGACTACTACTAAATATTGATATTTTAGTTGTGACAAAGGTCTGATTTTTCTTTGGATAGCTCTTCAAATTACAAAAGTTTCTATTCATTTTAAATACACATAAAGTATTCAGTTTCAGAATTAAAACAGTATCAAAGTAACACCACAGTTAGGATTTTAACTTAAATTCTTTAACTTCCTTCTATAAACAGTAAAATGATAGATGCTACCAGCTTAACAATAATAAATGAAAACTTTTATAAGTATAGGTCATTGATACTATTACCAAGCAAGATATTTACTTCAATTCTCTTGTTGAAGTTTTCCCATACATTGACCAGTAGAAGTCTCTTTGCTTCCCTAGGAAATTTAACATTCACCCTTGATTTAAACTCTGCAATATTTTCTTTTAAATGATCCAGTTGTGTTTTTTAAAGATCTGGATCTACAATACTTTTGCATAAATTAAATAGCCCCCACTGTTATATATTGAATGCTGGGGAACTCAGAACTGATGGACCATCATAGCAGTGATGGTCCATAACAAAACTTCATCTGTGACACTGGGACATACACATTTCTTGCTAAACATATTCATATTCCTTTCTAAAATTACATGTGAAAAGGGTCTCACTATTCATTTTGAAGGGATGCCTTGTGTAATGTGAGCATAAATATATATGAAGAAATTCCATAAACACATAAACTGGAACAGGCAGTATCATACTTTTCTTATACTATCTGCAGGTGCTAGCCATAATATGCACAAAATGAAACAAATATTCACAGGGCCAGATGGCAAGATGGCAGGGCCAGAGCACAGCTAAGCCTCATGGACCAGCAGACAGACTGATGGCAGATATGTGCATCTTTGATCCAAGGCCAAAGGGAAGAATGACAGGAGGGCAGAGCCATCACCCCAAAGACCCATGTCTGCAGTTGTGTCGGGAAGGAAAATGCTGAGCTCCCAAGGTGAAAGTCACTGGAAAGGACAGCTTGGAAAATGTGAGGAAGTGAACTGGATATTTGGTCTTAGTAAGTCCAGTAAGAAGCAGGACACTGTGTAGATTCCTTTATAAATAAACTGAATTTCTCTAAAGAAAGACCTTATTGTAAAAATCGATTTCCCTTACCAGCAGACTAATTGAGCACAGCTCTGAATATTGGCTGAATATTTGAGTCAAAAAGCAACAAGATAAAGCTTTGAGCATGGTAGAAAAGTTACTAAAAGAATCTTTTCAAGCCTATTCTGAAACATTACACAACTTACTTCTTCTGCAGCCTTATCCCCAATGCTCACTGTCACCATTCTCAGAGGTTCCTTTCTCACTGCCAGTATTGAAAAGCATAAACACTAGAGAGAGTCTGCCTTTCTACAGCAGATTTCTTTCACGCCTCTTCAGGTTTCAATGCAAAGTCCAAATACAGATGATGTGGGAAAATCACCTCTATCAAATGGGAAATTGATGGCAAATAAGTAGGGGGAGGCATAAAAAGAGAGCTTATCTCTTACTAAACTTTTTAAACTTTACTTCATTGTGGAAGGCATATACCAGTCCTCACTGTTTTTAAAGGAGAGGTATTCAAAAGCCTGTGTTGGCACAGAAGGGTGAAAAATCAGGAGAGATTCCAGCTAAGCAGTGGCTGGACTCATTATCAACTTGCTTCCTCCAGCTCACAAACCCCGAAATTGTCTCTCCATACCTAATGTCGCTATGCAAAAGCATAAGACTTTCTTCTGTAACAGCCCAATACACAATTAGGCTGGGTAACTTAAAAGATGTTATGCACATAAATGTGCCTATGCCTTTTGGATAAAGTCTTGAAGAAATATTATTATTAAATAAGCCTATATGCCCTTGTGCTTTATGCTAAGATTAAGCAGACTATCATATAACAGTCAAAAGAGTGCAACATCACACATAGGGGTTTAATGGGAACAAAAGATCTCCCACATACAGATGTGAACACTAAGCAACTTCACCAGGTGCAGTGAAATTAATCCCTGTAATTTAAGCAGTTTATGTCTTTTAGTGTTTAAATCTATGGATATGTCTTCAATCTTGAGAGACAAGTGTATAAAACTTCATTTGTAATGAGTGTTGTTCATTGGACTACATGACAGTACATTTCATTAATGAAAGGCTTCCTCTTATTCAGAATCACATATTTTGAGTTTGGGGCCATAGATAAATAACAGTGTACACAAACGAAATGAAAGTAACATTTGCACTGTGAATTACTTTCTTTTCCCTCTTGCTGGAAACATTCCCTCCCTCCCCGCTAGTAACCATAAATCTTTCTCTGTATTGCTCTGTTAACTTTAATAAGAAGTACAGCACAGTAGCCAGTGCTGGCTTTCACTTACTGTAGCTGAATGTTAAGCAGCATTGCAAAATGTTAAGTTGCAAGATAACTGAATAGTTTTTTTAAGTCTTTGTATTGGGTTTCCATGGCAAGATTTTTGAAGTGGGAGGGCTATAGGGTTTGCTTCTCTGAGAAGTTATTAGAAACTTCCTCTATGTCCAATGGAGCCAATGCCAAGAAGCTCCAAGGTGGACTTGCAACTGGCCAAGGCAGAGCCCTTCAGTGACAGTGGCAGCACCTCTTGGGTAATGTATTTAAGGAGAAAAAAACCTGTACAGCTACGGATGGAGCCTGAAGGAGACTGTGACCCTGTGAGACACTTATGCTGGAGCAGCCTTCTGACAGGAGTTGTGTCCTCTGGGGGGACCCACCCAGCCTGTTCCTGAAGAACTGCACTCCATGGAAGGGATCCACGCTGGAGCAGTTAATGAATAACTGTAGCCTGTGGGAAGGACCCACTTTGGAGAAATTCATGGAGACTGTCTGCCATGGGAGTGACCACACATTGGCACAGAGAGAGTGCGAGGGGTCCTCCCCCTAAGGAGGAAACAGCAGCAAAGACAATGTGTGGTGAACTGACTGCAGCTCCCATTCCCTGGTACACACAGATCAGGAAAACATTTCACTTAGAAATAAAACTCCAGTGTGGAATATCCTTGTTCCCCTGAAACAAATCTTCAGTCTTGAGTAGCTCACCATATTTTCCCTTGCTACTAAGCTGGTCCTCGTCCTTGACAAAGTGTTTATGACCAAATCAGACCATCCATCCTGTCTGTATTAGTTTCCAAGACACAGAAGACAGACTGTTTTTTCCCAAGCCCAGTCTATGGCCACGGCAGTGACCCTTTTCCTCTAGTCCAGGATAAGTCAAAGCTAAGCTGCCTGACCTAGCCAGCATTATGGCATTGCTCTGCAAGCGAGCTGGTGCAGGTATGCTTGCTGTTGGTGAGGGGAGCAAAGCTGAAGGGCAGGCAATGTCATCTTTAGAGAGGGCACATGCTCTGCACACACTGGCTTATGGAGGGTATACTGACAGCCAGTGGCCAGAGCTGAGTGCCTGCGATTAGTCTCCAAAGGACTGCCCCCTCTCCCAGTCTCCTCCACATATGCATTTTTGCTGTTCTCCCTTCATCCACCCAGCAGTAAAGCAAGCACTGTGAAGGGGTTCTACACTTTACTAGTCACGCTTGCAGCTCCTCAGACCTATACTGCAAATCTAGTCCTCATCTATGAGCCATGTAAATAGGCAAATTTCAAGCCTTGGTGGTTGCAGGCTGTGGTCAACAGCCTGTAGTAGTTATACCACTCCAGCCTAGATCACAGTTTTGTCCAGTGTGGGTCAATGTGGCATTAAGCAGAGGTGCTATAATCAGAACACACCACCACTTCACTAATCACAAATGCCCATTTTGCTTTCCAAGGACTCATGAAGGAGCCATGGGTTCTCTAACCACATCTCTAGATTTAGGTCAAGCATTAAGACAGACAGACAGACAGACAGTAGGGTTGTATCATTAGCATGGTGCCTTGAGGGAGACAGCTGTATCTGCCGGGAAACCAGGTGTTGCAACCTGAGGCCAGAGATCTTTTCCAGGCAATTCTTCTGGATCAAGGCCTGCAGAGAAATGAGCCCAGCCTCAACAAAGGAATGTGAGTAGTGATCTGGCAGGAGCCTGACTTCTAATGTAGAGTCTGCCCTCTTCTCTTTTCCAACATATTGGGAGGCAGAGGAGAGTGACGATTTGTTCCTGGGAGACTTCTTTGTGGCTGTCAGTACATGCTCAAAATGACAGGATGAAGAAATGAAAAATGGGACATAAAAAATACGAACATCAGCACTAAGTTTCTGTGCCTGATTTTTGCCCATTCCTGTTAAACTGCCCATAATCAGAGAAGATGTGTTACAGCGTGTTCGCAGGTTCTGTAGCACCCAGCTGCCACAGCCATGCAGCAGTCTCCATCAGCCATGCAAACCCAGAAGATGGGGAGGAACACAGCATTTGGACCTGTTAAGATCTGAAAAAGTAACAGGACACACTAAGCATATATTCTGGAAAACACAGGCCTGATTTCCAGAGGGAATATTTAAAAATATTTCCAGGCCAAGATGGAAAGAGAAGGATAATGAGATTTTTGCCTTTGGGGTACGGGTACCTCAAAAAGAACAGTAAAAAGCAGTGGTCCCCATGGATAGGGCTACTCCAAGAGGGACTGATGCATCTTCTCTGTGATATGAAAGACAGAGGTTTTTCTTTTGCTGCTCTATAGCAGAGTTGCTATAGAGCAACTGTTTTGCTAAATTGAAAATATCTGCTCTTTGGTTTTGCATGGGAGCCAGCTCCTGGCAGAAGAAGAGGATGCTTTCCTCCTCTTGAGGTTTTGTGCACATTGTGGGCTGTGTTAGATGTGGCAGAGCAAGTGATCTCACTAGTGCATTTTGGTTTTCCTATTTTAAAACTGCAAAGAAGAGATGAATCCATCCTTGATTGGAAGTTTTGGCCAAATATTTCTTAAACTGTGTTTTCAGAACTGCAAAATACCTTAGGACCGTTCCAAAATCAAGTCACTTCAGTGCCTGTCCACTCATTGTCTGAACTAAGTGGCCAATAAATTTGTGGCAATAGCTAAAGAAAAAGATACAGGTGCTGACATTTATAAGCCGAGGGGAAAATATTCTTTTTGAATCAAATGGTATGCATTTGGTTCTGCTGTTTGTGCACTCAGAGAAAAACAAACCAAAAAAGCGAATACATAATGATGGTTGTTCCTGATGCAGAGGTATGAGCGATCAAGTACATGGTCATGTCAGTGGCAGGGCCTCATTACCTAGTGGAGTTCCACCCAGGGATGGCTCTCCAGAGCTGCTGACTCTGTAGAGTAGGCATAAGCAGATTATCAGGTGGCATAACCTGCATTAATTCTGTTTGATATTGAGGAAAAGGTAAGTATTGGTGAGATTGGAGCAGGCATTATGTGGCCCTCCAGTCACAGGTCTCCTGGGACTTGCTGTCAGCCATGGGAGCACTAGGCAGCATGGTCATGCAGATGGCCTAACAGTCCAGTGAAGGCTGAAATTATATGTTGATCTTATTTCCCATGTTACATTTTATTATGATTATTACATTTAAAATGCCTACTTTACATATCTTGGACTGCTAGATCACTGAAGCCAAACAGTAACTTTTAAACAACAACAGAATAATTTTAAGAATGCAATAAGAAACAAATGAAATTACAGCAGGGCTTCTGCTGTGACTGTAATTCAATTTTTCACAGAGCATGATCAGCTCTTCCTCTCTTTACGAGGAGTGTGATAGACAGGACCTGCCCTCTGCTCTGTGAACAGATGTAGGGCTGGTGGAGCAAAGTGTTTCAGGTGACAACTGCTTTGGCTCACCAATGGTACTAGAAATCAGAAACCTTCTAATTGCATAAATGGTGAATTGTAGCACTGGCAGTCCTTCTTCCACTGTTAGAGAGGGTGTCAATGTCACCACCTCTTGCAAATTCCCTGCATAGTACAGTACATGTAGATGAAGGCAACAAAGTATTTCCTTTACCTCAAGCTATGAAATAATTAAAAGTACAACAATTTAAATCCCTTGGTGCTGGAGGGAGAGGTAAAGGCAGTGGAAGGGCTTAAGGTGAGCAAGAGGTGGATAAGAGGTGGAGAGTAAAGCTGTCTCTTCTCAGTCTCAAAACTCATTCAGTTGTAAATCAGATGACCTTTGTGCTACTTTTCCATTTACTTTTTGTGGAGAGATTCAGAAAACCCAGTAGCCTAAAGCAAAAGCTTAGTAAGCCAGGCTGCAAGTCAAGGCTTGCTTATTATGACCTTTACTCATAAAGACTGTCTTCACTTTCTGAAATGGTTTTCTTTTACCCATCGTCAGAGACTGAAATGTTTTGGTTCATAAACATTGTTATGAAGGACCTTTTGCCCATGATGGCAAAACTATATAAAGAATCTGTGACCACCAAAGCCCTCCCATCCTCGAAGATGCCTCCTAAAGAGAACGTTAGGGACTGTGAGTTAAGTCACCTAAGGGAACTTGAGATAAGATAAAGGTGACACTATTATTCAATCATCTCAGGTCTAGGAAAAAGCAACCAAGGATGAGGGAGAAGAACGTATCCTCAAGAAAGACAAACCCAGCAGCTGTCCTGAAAATCATCCCTGTCTGGTTCCATGGGGTGGGGGAAACCATAGCCCTCAGTCTCTCTTCTGAGGCCAGGTTTGCACAGACTCACCCCAACCAAGGCGGGAGGAGGAGAGTTTTGGGTGTGTGGCATAACCTCAGCTCAGAGGCAGTGAACACCCATCCTCCCTTACACAAACTGGCTCAGTTGTAAAACTCCCCACCCCAGGAAGGCCACATCCACGGGACATTCACATGAGAAGCAGCTGAGAGGGTGTTATAATCTATCAAAGACCCCCCAAAGTGCTCCCCAGACTTATTCCTGAGTCCTTGCACCAGAGCACTGCATGTGACACAAAGAGACTCAACAGATGCAGAGTCTGTTACAAGAGACAGTGTCAAACTTGTGCCCCCTGCTCCCCTACTGGGGAATGCACCTGGGCATTCCCACCTGGCTCAAACATGTATTAATCCATCAGACTCTATATTTTTGGTGGGGCCCCTCACCACCAAGAAGACTGGATGGAGAGGATCAACGAGACGTTGGGATCCTTGGAGTGGTGATATTTTCTACTTAATCTGTCTCTGTCATTCTCTTTCTGTCCCCCCACCTCTCTTCTCTTTTTTTTCCTCTCTTTCTTTCATTTACTTTAAAATAAAATCCATACTATTGACTTTGGCATATAGTCTTGATTTGCACCTTAATTCAGACAGAGGCACTTCTAATAATTTTAAGAACCGGATCATAATGCCCATGTAGTAGGTATTTTCCAACCAGTGGGGAAAATGCAAAACTTGTCACAAAAAGCGTAAAATTCACGAACAGTAATTAAAAGGATGCAGTTTACAATAGGCTGCATCTTGGTGCCTGAGATTGGCAGGAAAATTTACTTCTGTTAAGTAGTAGCTTCTGGTCCATGAAACACTCTTGATTATATAATTTTCTGGATTTAATTGAGAGTCAAGTTGTAGAGGGCATATAAAATGTGACAGGCATGTTCGTGGAAACCTTCATTGTAAATGAATGGGATGACGCAAAAAGATACAAGGTAAACACAGAAATTATTAGAAAGGTTTTATCCGGGAAAACTGAGTGATAGGATGAAAAGGGAGGCCAGCTGCAGATGGATGCAGAGCTGGCTGCATTTAGTCTGTACTAGAGGGAAGACAAAGCTCAATGGGGTCAAGCTGCAGCAAAGCCACCATAGTCAGGATGGGAGATTATGAGCACCTATAAATAAGCTATGATCTAAGAACTGCCTAATAGGATGTGAAGGGTGAAGTGAGAGCTTGATTCCAATTCAGTTGGAAAACTTTAGGATTGCAGTAATAATTCCAGCATCCACTTCAGAACTGAAGTTCAATGGAGCAATACATTATTAATTTCCCTCCTTTTCTGTACCTCTTCTTTCCCCAGTGTGCTACCACTATCTGTGAGTTCACGTTCAATGCACCCTTCTGTTTCAGCAATGATTCTTTTGTTTCCACCATCTTTTCTCCTCCCAGGCTGTTTTTTTCTTCTGCTTTTTCCTAGCTCCCTGCCATTAATTTCCATCTATTTCTACTTACCTTGCTTAGTCCCATCTCCCTCTTTACCAGCTCAGTCCTAGTAAATGCTTGCAGATGAAAAACATATGTTATATTCATCACTGACTGTTGTTTTTAAATGCAACTCCCGATTTCAGCAGCCAGAAGCCTTTCATTGGCATCATGATAGAATAATCACACAGGTGGGGAAAGGGAATTGGACTCCCATATTTACAGTTGTTAAAATTACAGACTCAGTGTTACGACCTGTCCCTGAAGGTGAGGGTAACTGAAGTTCTTTTTAATAGATTCCCTTGGGGTGGATTAGAGTGAAACAACACTGATCAGTGTTTAAATATATATATATGTAGGATTTATTTAGAACAATTTAGTTGCAATAGAAAGGACATATGTAGCCATTTTGGTTATTATTCTCTATAGTAATATAACAATATAAAAGTATAAAGGTATCGCTTAAGAAAATACATAAGGAAAAGAAAGAAAAAGAAAGGATAGGAGTAGATAGTGGAGAGGAAAGATATCACCACCTGTGGATCCAGAAATGAGACTTGATCATTTCGATTTCAATGTCTGTTGGTTGAAGTGGTCATTACAGTCTTGATCCATCAGGGTAGGGGAGGCCCACAAAACATTGAGTTCAATGGGTTAATATAAATTCAAGTTTATGTGGGAATGCCCAGGTACCTCCCCTGAGGGGGTGGTTTTACACTGCCTGATGTAACCCTATGGATCTGTTGCAGCACTGTGGATCATGCACAGTCCTCTGGTAGAAGGCTTCAGAAATGTGTCTGGGAGCACTTTGGGGGCCTTTGATGGTACATGACACCTCCTAAGACATGACAGCTGTCTCTCACAAAAGCCAGCATAGTTAAGCCCGTTATGCCCCATCAGAAGAGATGAATACCTTCAGGCCTGCATGTGAGTGTCTTGGTACTTCCCTGGAGGGGAGGAAGTTTTACAACTGAGACAGTTGCGTAAGGGAGGAAATTGGCTTGATAAAAAGTTTTATCCAACCTAGTAGCATCTGTTTCTTACTGGCCTTCTCCCTTATGTGGCTCAAAACCCAGCTTGTTACTAAACGAAGGTCGGTTTGTCAGTTTGTCGTGGTCATCTTCTGGTGATGAGTGCTCACTGCCTGTCTTATGCGGATCAGAGATTTCACCACCACACACAAAAACCTCTCCTCCCTGCCTTTGGTTGGAGGTGCAAATCTGGCCTCACCAAAACACTCTGTTGCTTTTGCAAATGGCTGATTGTTTGAGTCATTAACCATTAACATTTCAGTCTCCCAGTCTGCAAGGCTCAAATAGAGTTGAAACTCTGCAGATAGTTCCACATCATGCCCTAACACACGCAGAATTGTTTCCCCTCTCTGCTACACCTCCAGCATATGGGGTCAAGGTGCTGGAGGGCAGCTGCAGCTCAACGTGGGGAGGACATTTATGAGACCAAGAGACATCTCTTAGAGCGACTGACTGCTTCCCACAACACATCAAGATGTGGCACTGCAGTAGAATCTGGGGGGGAAATCAGGTAAATCACACACCTGACTGTGAGCAAGGCTACCAAACATCTGGGGTTTGCACAGACTTGACTTTCTCCAGCCCCCAAAATCTTTCTGGGTGAACAGCTGACACATGAAAGCCCTTTGATGACAAAATCGTTGTCCCTACTGTACTTCGTTGTCACAAAGTGACATTGGGCTGATGTTTCTCTTAGTGCTCTTACACAACAGAAAGATCATATCCTCTGCATTTGGCAGCACAGATCCTTATCCTAACTCTAAAGACTGTATATCAAAATTTTCCCTCGGCCAAAAGACCAAGTTGTTAACAAAGAGGAAAACAATAACAGTCCAGCTGTAAACAATGAATGGGTGTTTCCAGTGTCCCAAGGATAACCACAGTCTAGTACTAGGATTATCCAACAGCATCAGGCAGTGCCACAACTGATGGCCCTGGTGCAGGGACAAGCCTCAAACTCCTCTAAAACTAAATGCAGATTGGTAGTCAAAGACTGGTCAGTCTGATCTAACATTTTCATGGATGGTCCAAGTGATAAAAGCATTTAAACCACTGTATATGCTCTGTACAGTCACAAAACTCCTATGAAAAGCAAGGAAGGATGAGACAACCACACTGAACAGAGTCTGCCTATGAGACAGTGACTATCTTTTTCTGGCACAAAAGGTCACACAGTGACAAGGAGTTGCTACATAGCTCGAGCCTATGCATCCATCTGGAGGGAAAACTCTTGTAAATCTAAAATACGGACAACAAAATGCATTGGTTTATTTGTTTTCTTTGGTGGGGTTTTTTTTGTTTGGTGGGTTTTTTAGTTATTGACATAATTTTTCTGTTTGCATTGCAAGCTAGATTCTTGGAATTTTTTAGTACCATGAGAGTAAAACAATATGTGCCAATACACGTCCTTCCAAAGTGAGCACCACAAATGATACAATTCCTACTAATTGCTTTCTCTGGAAAAAGGGGTGATTTCTTCCTCTCCCTTTGGTATTGACATTTCTGCACTTGTTAACATTTTTTTAAAACATCTCTCTTTTGAGTAGTATGCTCTCCTAGACATGACGCTGCTGAAAAAATATGCTTAAATTAGGCACACTATTTTCAAACCCAGCTCCTTAAAACTTAATTGTATAAATAAAACTGTAGTCAGTGAAACTTCTCACTAGTTTACTGTTAGCATCAGTACTGTTAACTATCAGTTCTCTAGAAAATTAAGGCTCCAATAAAATCATCTGCCACTAATTAAAAATGGTTGTTTTAATGATTTATTTTGATATCTGAATGTTGAAAGCAATGTAAATGAGACATCTGCAGAACTAATATTCAGTACATCATGTACACTCAACTGCTGTCCACCAGTGTATTAATAATTATCCCATGCATAGTTAGAATTAAAAACTTAGATTTGCTTCTTTGCTTTTTAAAATTGATTTATAAAAGGCTTGCAACATAGTATCAGTGAAAAAATCTCTTTTGCCCTGAGCTCAGAAAGATTTTTTTAAACTCCTGAGAGCTTTTGTTGGTTAGCTGTTAGAGCATGTGGGAAGACAGGACCAAATGTACAATTTTGGAGAATACAGCTGCCATTAGTTAAGCACAGAACATGAATTAGAGTGTCTGTACTGCTGAAAATGTTCAGAGCCTTTAAAAAAAAAAAAACCAACTCCATTTTATATCAGCCAATTTAAATGCATTAGTTCTGAGAGTTTTTTTGCAATTTGTCATGACAAGAAGCCAAGATTTTTTATGGTCTTTCATATAGGAAAAGCATTGGATTATGTTAAATACTGTAGGTATCTATATATATAATATATATACACACACATATATTCCATATAAAAGCCATCTTCAGGATACATAGAGACTGCAAAACCAGCCAAAGTTAAATGTGTCAGCACAACCTCTTGCATATTCATTACATGCAGTTTTTTTGAACATATTCTTTCACACTACTGCCTGTGGAATACTTTAAACCTATTTTCACTAGAAAAACCTTCCTGTTCTGTAAGAACCATAGCAGCACACCATCCTATAATAAGCTTTTTGGCAGCCCTACAGGCTGAGTGTGCTATTGCATTCTTGGTTCTTAGTTGCCTACTCCTTACTGGGAGCTGTTGCCATCCCCATTTTGCAGGTAGGAAAATCAGGGGGATACTTCCCTTTTACACTTGCTGTCAGCCTGGCCAGTGGATTCAGTCCACCCAGGTCTCTGGTTTCAGTTCACCCAGATGGCCCAGAAGTGGTGGCATGATTATTTTCATTCAAAAAGCTGTGGATGAGGACAGGCTTACAATGAGCATTTTGGGTACAATAATATCTCCAGTCAGTACAGCCAGCTTGGGCAAGGAGGGGTGTGCACAGCCTCACTTACACCAGCAAAATAGTATTTTTGCTGACATGGCTTTTACCAATTCCCAGGACAGAATTAAGGCATGTAGCACTTGTTCATCTGCTTTCTTTATTACCTTTTTTAACTTTATCTCTCAGTGGAGTCCCTACCTGTAGAAACAAAAAAATGACAGTGAAATACCAAGATATTTTAGACCTAGACCTGACATTACATCTTTGCCTTGAACAGCATCCAAAACTTTGAAACAGATTGCCATATGGATCACAGGTCTTCATGTGATAATCATGATGAAAAAAGCAGTGATTAAGATGTGGATCACAGGTCTGCCTAGAAAATCCTTTTAAAAAACAGAAATCCTGAGCTCCTGAGGCAAAGCTAATGATTTACCTTTGGAGTAAGGTAAATCTGGTACTTGCTTACCTGAAGTTCCAGCTTTGATGTGGTGATTTTTCAGTTCCCTCTCATTATTGACTCCCATGACTAGATATGGCCTGTAAAGATATGGCCTGCATAGTCCCATGGTGTAAGCAGCATCCCAGAAACACTGAAGTTCCCATGTCTGAAGCTCTCTTAGAAAAATTCTTAGATCCTGGTTAATCTTAGAATCAAAAAATCACAACTTGGAATAATTTTTTGCTTCAGTGACTTGAGAGACTAGCCTTTGTAAGAGGAAGGCATACCACAAATCTTATAATATTTCTAATGTTAGTGTTCTTTACAGTCAGTAAGTTCACCTTCTACAATTCTCAGTCATTATAGTCCCCGCTTCCTGAAGAATTATTGAAATTAGATAGTACGGTTCTGTAGTTTGATACCTGCAATGAGAAGGCAGACAATTTTTTGTACATGAAATATTTGAAATAAATCTTTATTTCTTCTTTCCTAACCTTGACTAAAGAACAAAAAAAATACAACAAGCTATTCCTAAGTGACCCATTATAATAATTTTCAGCTTGGCTAGTGTTGGTTGCTCATCTTGAATGTATATTTTCACTGTTCTAATAGACACCACATCCACTGGGAATTAAAGCTTTTCTTCAAATAAGACAAAAAATCTCATTCAGATTTTATACAAGTTACCTGACTACTGCAAGAAGTCCTTTCTCTGGGAAAGTAAATTAGGAGTGCCAGCTCTCCTGATCCATCCTGCTAGCCTTTCAGTCATTTCTGTGAGAGAGAGAAATTTGATCTTTACAATGTATTAATTTTTTTTCTTCTCTGAACTTGGCCAACAAACTGGGTCAATTAACATAAATGGCAAAAGAGGCTGGACATCTGGGGAATGACACCAAATTCATTTTCCATAAACTTCGAAGTAACCAGATGGCAAATGATTCAAAGGCCTATCTTCAAGAACCAGCTGTATAGTCCAGTTACTAGTACAGTGTTAGAAGTCAGCCTTTACAGTAAGAAATTACACCTACAACTTTGCCAATGACCTTGCATTAAAAAAAAAAAAAANATTGTCACACTAAAGGAAATTTATAAGGAGCTTATCTCTAAATGAGGTATAGGCTATCAACAGTTAATTATATAAAGATAGCACTTAACAAGAAACAGGGTACACATCTTACCTATGCAGGCTGTATATTCAAAGCAGATTAATGTTAATTAAATGGTCCGTCAAGCTGGAGTGTGCAAAATCGATGAGCACTGACAGCAGTATAATAGAGATAAATCTAAGACACTGTCAACTATAGAAGGAAAAGTTTAGACATTACACATAAGCTGTGGCATCCAAATTTTGATTGGGACCTCCTCACAGATTCAGTCTTTACTTTACTTTACTTTACAGGTGGGTTTTAGGCTCAGTTCACAATATAGGGGGAGACCAGCTTTCAATGTTTGTGGCTTTTGGACTAAGATAAAAACAAGTCATCTCTACTGATCTCACATATTTAGGCTGAATTCCCCTCACTCCACAGAAGGGAGATGAAGCACGACTTTTAGAAAGAGATCTAAATCTCATGCAAAAGCTTTCTGCTGAACATTTACACTAAAGTCAAAGTGACATTTGACTAAGCAACATCCATCACTGGGTAATTCATTTCAGCTCTCTTTGCAGAATATGCAAATTTAATTAGCACAGTTTTTATGGCATAGCATTGTTCCTAAAGAAGGGATTTTGGTCCTTCTGGAACTTCCCCTCCCTGGTCTTTGCATTAGAAATACACTAAAATAACTTCCAATTCTGAAACAAAGCAAAGTTTTAAATCAAAATGTCATGGAATATTAACTCCATACTTCATGAAATGCAAGTATTTTACTTGTTTCAATTAGCCTGACCTAAATGTACTGTCTAACAACCTCATCTTTTTTTCCTCAGAAGACCTTCTTGATAGCAGGATGTCAAAACAAAAAGGGAACTACGTACAGCTGATAAGCCTCTTCCTATCCAACATCTTTCTGTAGCAACCCTGCACCAAGCATAGCACTGTGGCATAAAGAGAGACAAGAGCATCCCTTTATCACATACTGAGATAGCTACATGACAGAATGGAGAGAAATACATTAGCTATACTTAACTTGTATTTTTAGTTTCTTTTCTTTCCTGGACACTTCCCAGCCAGGAATCACTTTGGAGAACTGCAGGAACACAAACATCTCTGAAAGAGTTTCTCTGTCTGCTCCTTAATTCAGGTTCAGAAACTTTCCACTCTGAATGAATGACTACCATGGGAGCATCACGCAGATATTTTCTCTTTGAACATTACAAGTAATAAAATGAACTTTGCCTGGTTTCTACAACTTGTAAATTACTTCTGTTGTACTTCTCTAGAAAGGTGCAGGCTCCCCTGAAACTTCTAAGGCCAGCTCATTTGTGTATCATCCCTCTGCTGTTGATTACCTAGTGCTTAAAAAACGGATGAACTCACCCAACATCTTTTCCTGAGGGCATGTATGGTATCTTCTTCCTCTAACCAGTCATCTGTTTTCACAGAGTGCAATTATCTCTGAGGGCTGATTTCTGCAAAGACAATGAGCTTAAAGGTTATTAAGAAGGGTACCCACATCTGTATATGCTTGCACAAAGGCAGCATGATTTAATTTCCATAATAAGCCATAAACCAAAGTGCTTTTTAGATATTGGTCCATTTATGGAGTTTCTCACAGTCAAAATTCATGAGAAACATTAGCCAGCTATTTTCAATTGACTACTCTGGTCGAATAAAATACCAAATAAAATAGTAAAAGAAAAAATCCCAAGAAACTCAACTAAATAAAATAATAGCATAGTATAGGAATCAAAGGAGGATTTATGGAGGTACATCCATGCAGAGGAATAGGAAACATGTAGTAGCACATCCTAGACAAAAGGCTAAGAAAAGAGCATTTGAGTCATTTAGCCTCATCAACTCCCATCCCACTCTACTGTGTGCTAGTGCGGCCTCACTTAAAGTCCTGTGTGCAGTTTTGAGTGCCACAATTTAAGAAGGATATAAAGCTCTTAGAGAGCACCCAAAGGAGGGCAACCATGCAAGATGGGTAAGATGAAGGGCCTTGAGGGGAAGCTGTATGAGGAGCATCTGATGTCACTTGGTCTGTTCAGCCTGGAGAAGAGGAGAGTGAGGGGAGACTTCACAGTCATCTCCAGCTTCCTCACGAGCCGAAGTGGAGGGGTTCCTTCTATTTGGTGACCAACAATACAACCCCAGGGAATGGCCTGAAGTTGTGTCAGGGGAGATTCAATATTAGGAAAAGGTTCTTCACCCAGAGGGTGGCTGGGCACTGGAACAGCTCCCCAGGGAAGCGGTCATGGCCCCAAGCCTGACAGAGTTCAAGAACCATTTGGAAAACAGAGTCAGGCACATGGTGTGATTCTTAGGGATGGTGCTGAGCAGGGCCTGGAGTTGGACTTCGATGATCCCTGTAGGTCCCTTCCAACTCAGCTTATGCTGTGATTCTGTGAACTCCACTGTACATGACAAGCAGTTCCCTGACATTCACATAAAAGCCTTATCTACTTTATGTACCCAACATTTCATGGTGCCACTACTGTCGTTTGGGAACTCCTCTTTCTTTTGTCTCCGATAACATCTTTTCTTCATTTTAGGGATCGATTGAGACACCCACGAACATTCACTCAAATGTTTCCTAAGATCAAATATTTTGATGTTACTATTGTTCCATGAACAGACTGAATACCAAAACATCCTGAGAAATTGTTTGAAATATTTTGGAAAAAAACCCAGAAAATATTTCTTTTTCTCCAAATCCAAAAGAATAATTTCAGCATTTTTATATCAGCATATTTAATTTTCTTGTATTAAAATCAACTGAACAAAAGTTGATTGAAGACCACATGAAGATGCAGCAGTCTGTGAGGTTGAAGTGCCTCGTGGGACCTGTCATTCTAGAGCCCTCCCTTTCTGCCTAAGAGTTAGGCAGCTTTTTCTGCAGTGCATGATTGCCATGACAGTATGCCAAAATGCATCATGAGAGAAATGTGTAGGCAATAAGAAGATCAGATGATGGGAGTAAGGGGGGGGGGGGGTGCACCAAAACATTTACAAAAA
>VZRO01008083.1:584064-598142 GCA_013397915.1 Daphoenositta chrysoptera
GCCGGGGCCGGGGCCGGGGCCTGAGGAGCTGCAGCCGCCGCAGCCGCTGCCCTGCGCTTGTTTCCCGACACAGGGAATTAGAACCGCCTGGGGAACCATTGCCCCCCTCACCACCGGCTGGGAACTCCGCAACCCGGCGGGTGCTGCGTGCTATGCAGGGCAGCTTGGAAACCGAGCCGAAGGAACCAGGCTGGCAACGCGGGTGCCTGCGGCCCGGCTCAGGCCCTTCCTTAAGAGACTCGTCAAAGGTCTCGCTGTTCTGGCCCGGTTCTGCCGTCTATCCGTGTTCAGGTTACTCATGCCAGCCTGCTACTAACTCCTTGTTACAGGCAACAATTTCCTGTAAAAACCCAGCGCTCCCCATGCAGAACTTGGCCGTGTTCAGGTGCATGGGCAGGTCCGGCTGGGGCGAGCTCACTGAGCAGGTAAAAACAGGAGAAAGTGAAACGAGGGCTGTGAAAATGTGAAAACTTGCTGAGGAGTGTAGCAACATCAGTCAGCTGCCAATGTGCCAACAGTTCACCTTGTGGCTCAGATTAGTGTCCTTTCACTAATGCCAAACAGGTACATCCACATGAATGAACAGATAAACAGTAAAATGTGTTCTATGCGTTCTGCCAGAAATCAAGGAAAAGTGTGTTTTGTCTTTCACACAGTTCGCATTTATCTGATCAAATTCAGAGTGTGTGACCGAATGCTGATATGTAGATCTTTGAATCCCCTGTGTTTAATTAACACTTTAATTTCATAATTTACAATTTATTGGCTTATTCAGTAAATATTATTGACACATTCTGGAACAACCCAAGCTGCAGGAGTGGTCCTTCAGAAGTAAACTTGGAAGTAGATCCTTCAGCTGACAGCGCACATCCTGCAACATAGCAACACCATCAATCTCAACGAAGATCCATGGACTGACAAGGTCTGGATCAAGCCCTTGAGGTATATTTTACAAAAACACTCCTTTGCTCATCTATATTAACATTTCATGCAGCGGCATTTCAGCTGGGATCAGGGTTGCATGATGCTGGAGATTGAATAACCTTTCAAAAAGAATGGTATTTTGTCCTTAAGATGTAGAGAAATTGAAATAGAAGTGTGAATAACGTGATACTAACATCAGAGGCACACAGACTGTAGAAATGGCACAGTAATAACCCCACAGAGTCACTGAACTACCAAAACAATCCTACATCAGACCTGCACTGTCAGGATCTAGAACTAGACCACAACCAAAGTTTTATCCCAGCTGACAGCCCCAATTGGTGAGAATAAACTGTTGTGAGAGATCCTCTATTTGTTATCTGTTTTGGCAACAACAGTGCACCATCCCAGTTCCCAGCCTCAGAGAGAGAGGGTGTACAAAGCATGTTTCCCACTCCTATGCTTCAGCCACAATAACCCCAGGCAGTGCTACAGACTTGGGAAGGGTGCCTGGAAAGCTGTCCAGGGGAAAAGGACCTGGGGGTGCTGGTCAACAGCTGGCTGCATGTGAGCTGCACCAGGGGAGATTCAGGTGGGACATCAGGAGGAATTTCTGGAGGTGTTCAAGAAATGACTGGATGTGGCACTTAGTGCCGTGGTCTAATTGACATGGTATTGTTTGGTCAAAGGTTGAACTGGATGATTTCAGAGGTCTTTTCTAAGCTAAATGACTCTTTGATCCTCTGATTCTGTAAACATGGCAGTCAAACTTGGTGGAAACTAGAAGACTGGCCTGGGATAGGTCTTGTTCAATAATATGCCTTCAGCATGCTGGCATCTGCCTTGCCTGTCACGAATTGACTGATAGTAAATTGTTTTTTTTGCTTCCAGTAGTTCTGCCAAGCCGTTTCTGACAATCCTGTAATCTGTATAGGTTGAATCATAAAGACTGTAAACAAATACAATAAACAAAACATGTTTATTTGAGTTATTTCCTATTTAATTTCCAATTTTGTTTCTGCAGTAAAGGCTGAATATGCCAAACAGGTCTCTGTCAAATATTCAGTACTTATAAAAATTTTTCAAAGTTCAAGTTCCTGAAGCTAAAAACTTTCAACCAAAGTTGTGCAGCCATACCCTGCATACTTATTCTGCCCAAAGAATTGTTCCAGAGGTTTCTTTCATATGGGCCTCATTTTCCCCCTCAACTTTTTTAAAGTTAGTAACAAGTAATTTTTAGTAGTTTCAGCTCATGGGTCTTGGTGTATTTATTCAACAACATAAAAGAGCTTCTCATCATTCAGTGTTGTTAGTGTCTCATAGCTCTAATCTTGACCTAGTTTTAGAATGTTTTATTTATCGACAGCAGGCTACACAAACAACCTCCTCTTGGAGGGGTTCCAAATACAGGCTCAGTCCAAGAGGATGCAGCTTCTCCAGGGCATCCCTACCTCCCCCATTTTTATTTTTGTCAGCAACCCCCTCCCTCCTAAAGGGCCTTTAAAGCCTCATTTTTCCCTGACAGTATTTCTTTTTTTTCCACTAAGAAACATTGCCATGACATATAATTAGTTTCTCCTTTCTCCTACAAACTATGACTACAAATCATGCACACAAATCTTGCAGCATTATTGGGAAGTGTCCATGATGGTATGACTCATTTCTCAGCTGAGATTGTAAGCTGGGGCTTTGCATTTTTCTCATCTTTCAATAAAAATAATCTAGGAAAAGAGACAGCCTGAAGCACCAAGAAGGGAGAAACAACAGAAACCCTGAGAGTAAGCTGAGCATGTATCACACATAACAATACATTTGTTACATTGGCCTTTTTGGTGCTTTATGGCACTTTGTTTTAGAGAACAGGCAGACATACTAAGTGGATGAAAAGCTGGATGTGACCCTGCATTGTGCACTTGCAGCCCAGAAAGCCAGCTGTATCCTGGGCTGCATCAAATGAAGCATGACTGGCACATCAAGGAGGTGATTTTCCCCCTCTACTCCACTCTTGCAAGACCTCCCTGGAGAACTGTGTCCAGCTCTGGGGAGAGAGGACATAGACCTCCTTCAGCAAGTCCAGAAAAGGGACATGAAGTTGATTGGAGGGCTGGAGCACCTCTCCCATGAAGACAAGCTTAGATAGTTGGGGTTGTTCAGACTGAAGAAGGGAAGTCTCCAGGTAGGTCTTGTAGCAGCCTCTCCATACTTAAAGGGGTTTATAAGAAAGATGGGGACAGACTTTTTAGCATGCAATAGGACATGGTGTAATGGTTTTAAACTGAAGAAGGGTCGATTTAGACTAGGTATATGGTATACATTTTTAGTGATGAGAGTGGGATAACACTGGCACAGTTTGCCCAGAGAGGTGGTAGATGCCATTCCTGGAGACATTGACGGTCAGGTTGGACTGGGACTCTAAGCAAGCTGATCTCATTGAAGAGGTCCCTGCTCAGTGCAAGGAGAATTGGACTAGGTAACCTCCAAAGGTTCCTTCTAACGCAAACTATTCTATGATTCTGTGATTAAACCCTTAATGTCAAAGCATTCATCAGCCAAAAGACAAAAAAACCCCAAACTAAAACCGCAAGCAAAGAAAAAAACCTATCTAGAACAGAAGGAATTTTACCCATTTAATTTTAAAAGACAACATGACATTCCTAGTTGCATATTGAAAGAACATAGACATTTAGACTGTCTACCTCTTACTATACCTTTACAAGCAGCTCAGGCTTCCATCAAATTCTGAAAGTACTTGGACAGAAACTGTCTGCTTTCAAGATAGCTGTTTCGAATACAAGAGTAATGCTGTACCAAGAAGCCACTGTCTGAGAAAAACAGTATCAAATGAGAGCAAATAGAGGTTTCCACTGCAGGAGGAGTTATTTCAAGCGCAAACATAATAGGCTTCAAACAAAGCAAATTGACCCAGAAGGGAAATACTCCTGTCTGCAGAGTGGCACAGGCCTCCTGTAGAGACCTACAAAGCCCCATAGATGCTCTGGGGAGGTTCAGGCCACCACCTGAGACCATGGGTGAGGCTTGACAGCAGGGGTACCCCAGAGTGGCTTCAGCTCTGAAAAACCAGCAGAAAGGTAGTATGGGTGCTACAAATTCTCTCAAGGAAAAGGAGCCATGGCAAGAAATAGGCAGAGCTTGGGGATGAGGGTGCAAAAAAAAAGAACGCCTAACCTCTGTAACCTCTGTAACTGCTCTCTAACCAGCCACGGCTATTTTAACTGTTGGCTCGTCATGTGGCCCCGGAGCAGGTGCTGCCTCCTTCTGTCCCCAGTGTATTTGCAGATTGAATTTACTTTATTATTTTCTCATCATATGCCCAAGGTCCACCTTCTGCCCAGCTCTTTGTCTGTACCTTTCCCCCAGCTGTTACCTTTTCAGCATCTCATCAGCATATATTTTCAATTCCCTTCGAGACTATTTATAAAGGTGTAAAGGAACATAAATTCAGTTTTCTCCCAAGTACATTAGATATTTGACTGCTTTGCAGCATACTAAAACTGGACTCATACAAAGAAGCTTTGAAAAGGTCAGATTCTGTGAATATTCAGTTTCTAGCCACATTATATGCAGCTGTGCTTATACACTTTTTGTGTTCATTTTGTCAGGCTATACTAACAAATGAGTTTGCTGATATTATTTATGGGATAGTAAATCTTATGTGCAACAACATAAAATTCATACTAATGAGCAGAAATCCATCACTGATCTGTGTGTTCAGTCAAAACAAAAATAAATATCTGAGACTGCGAATACCAAATTCATAATAAGTCCTGATGATACACAATTTGAGAATTAAATTATTCATAGTTTCCACTGACTTCAAATAATAAGTGTGTATGACAAATTTATAACTCATTTGTTGTTAATTTGTAAAAGGGAAGAGGTAAAATTTGCCATATATATGATTCTTGCAGTTTATATCAAATAATAACCTCCTAATTTTAATCAATTTAGACTCTTGAAAGTTTCCTAATGAAGACCACTTCAATTAGTTTCAAGAAGATTTTATCCAGTCTGAATTGATTTACACTGATATGATTTCCCTGCAGTCAGTGGAGCTGATCTGATTTAGTCCTGATGAAGATCTAACCTGAAACAAGGTACCAAAGACAGCTTGCTCAAAAAGTGCCCAGAGGTGGAGGTGCCTGGAGTGGAGGAGCTCTGGCTGGTAGAGAATTTGTGCAGTTATTTCCCTCACACCCTGGGGTGCTGCTCCTCAGCACACAGTGAAAGAAGGGTGGGTGTGATTGCAACATGGCAGGGAGGTGACACAGCAAAATTTAATTGTACCCATGTCTCATTTATTTTTTTCATTATCTGATGGTCACTGAATGGGAAACTGTGGATTTCTCCACACTCCATCCCTTCAGCACAGTGAGATCTGGAACTTTATCACTCCTGTAATACATCTAATATGGACTAACATATAATTTCATCTTATCAGGCACTCAGTGAGGGATGCTTTATTTTTATATAAACTTTTAAATAAAATCTTTGCAATCTCAGACAATTAATGGAATTTGAAAGAGACAGGAAAGTGAACAACAAAAGGCAAAACCAGAAAGAGAAATGAAGAAATGAAATCCAGGAGGAAAATAACAGAGGAAAAGGAGACAGTTGATAACGTTAATTAAGTGTGACTTGAAGATGTAAATGAATATAGTGGCACTGTGGTCATCAGCATAAGGCTATGGCATTCAGTAGGGAATGTCAGCTTTTGTGATTAAAGTCTTCTGGAAGAGAATTTGTCATTAGATGTCTGCCATTGTTCTGCCCTTGCATCATCTCATTTCTCAACCTCGAAGGCCTCAGCCATGGTGCCATTCAGTTCTGTGGGGCTTTTGTCTCCTGTCCTCTTCTCTGCTACACCCTCACAGCCCCTCTTCTGCTTCTTTCACCATCTCTGTGGCTTGTGCAGAGGCACAGCGTACCCAGCAGCCATCGGTCCTGTCTCTCTGTTACTCGGTGACACTGAAGAGAGCGGGAGGATGGCTGTAGCACCCTCCTCCCTCCCCAGTTCCACACGAACCGGCCGCTGCAGGAGAGGCCGTCTCCCGCAGTTACCCCTGCTGGCTGCAGCGCTTTCAGAGGCAAACCTGGGGAAAGTCATCGGGTACACGGTGCTCCCACCACACCTCATGTACTGGGAAATCATGAGCATCCCTCGGGTGCACATCCAGGAGCCACTGCAGCCTGTGGGACACACTCTTTGCCTTGGATTTTATGATTAATAGTAATTTGTACTGTAAGTAATCTTGAGAGATTGAAACCTCTTCTTAACCACATGCTATACCCCTCCACCCCAATCTAAATGTGCAAAATATGGAAGGGGCCAGGAGGCAGCAACAGCTGGGCTGGTTTGCCCAGCACAGCTTAGTGGTGGAGGCAGAAGCAGAATGCAGTTCTCCTGCCCTCCTCTGTCTTCTTACTGAGATTGTCCCCCAGTAAAGCAAAGTTTATAGTCCTGCATATTGCTAAGCCATTACAGCTCTGGGCTTTTACTCTGGATCATAAAAGTACCTCAGAGGGTTGAATCAATTTTATTAAATGACATGTCATTGGAGGTCTTTTATGCCAACACTCTCTTCTACACACCTGCCAATGACTGATTTCCAAAGTAAGGGAGAGAAAAAGAATGAGAAGGGAATAGTAACATTGCTTCTTCAGATACTAATTACTAATGCAGATCTTGGATTTGTCTTATGGATGATGTTTAGCTTCTAGCAAAGTTAGTGAGTACTACTGCTCTACATGGATGCAGGGGAAATCAGATTGACTGCACAGATCAATGACTTGACACAAAAGGCTTCTGCATGCAGACTAAACAGAGATCTGTTAAAATAAACCACGTAATTCATGGTCAGAGTGCTGAAATTCTCAGAAAAAAAGCTAGTATTTAAACCAGACCCTTGTGGTGAATAAATCTCAGTATCTTCAGCTGGAAATGACAGAAAAGATCTAGTGGATTTCCTAGAAAAATTATAGTGTGCTATTTGGGAGCTGCCAGAGAATGAGGATGTTTCCTGCATTGATTGATGCTATAAAATACTCACCCACAACCAACTCAAGGGTACTCCTTCCAAGAATACAATGCTTTTGACTTCAGTGGAAATGAGAGATAAGGAGAAGATCCTTCAGGCAGCCTGGAAAGAGAGAAGCATTGAATTCCAAGGGCAAGTGATAACAATTTCTCCAGACTTCAGCCAAAAGATACAAGAAAGAAGGGATTGGTAGAACTTTAAAAAGCCTTTGTAGATTTAAAATCCAAGGCTGTCATCTCTTCTGAAACTGGGAGTTGTACATGAAAATAAAGATTACCTCCTCTGGGATGCAGATTGAGGGAAACAGTTTTTAGCAGATTCCACCCTCATTTTTGCCCTGGGGCATTCAGATGGATTAATTCCTTGTGTTTTTCTGGCAGAGCCCAGGTAGTGATTCCTGGCAGTGTATGGTCTGTGCAGAGGGTCCCATGGGAGTTACAAGCAGCCCACCAAGTCCACTCCATCATGGGGACTGAGACAGATGGTGCAGCTGCCAAAGCTGGCGGGGCCGAGCATCTGGTAAATGTGTTGATTTAAAGCAGTTCTCAAGCAGCAGCGGCTGCTGTGGCTGAGATGAACACAGTTCAGAGGTGCTTCCTTGTCTGGAGCCCATGGGGGAACTGGGGTATTTCCACAGCCTCTTCTTGAAAGTGAGTACCAAGTGTTTTGGAGGATGAAGAAAAGGTTTTGGGTGACCTTTCAAGGACTGCTGATATCAGAGAGGGAGTCAGCACCACAGAAAGTTAATGCTACCACTATTTCACAATGATATTTGATATTTAGATTCCTCTAGGAAGGCGCTGGTCAGGCTTGTATTTTATTTCTTGGCTTTGTCAGTATCTTCTGTCTCTCCCACTCTCTCGAATAAACAATGTCTGGTTTAAATGGTAAACTGTAGTTCAGTTTCTGACTATTCATAGCCAGAGATGAGTGATGATTTCCCTGGGATACAAAGTGCACAAAGGGAGAGTTCACCAGCCCAAAGCTGAAACTACAGCTTTGGTGATTGCACCCCCGCTAGATTTAGATTGGCAGTGTGGAGGCCTGGACATGTTGTTCTCTGGTTTTATTTGGAGTCTGAGACAGCTTTTTTCTCAATTTGTCTGTCATTGCATTGGTACCAGGTGACAGCACACTGCTTAAGGCCACATAAATACAACCTTAATGATACCAAGTCATCAGAAGAAGACCAGTGAGACATGACTGAGGAACAGATTACATACTAGAAAAAACTACTGAAGTTTTTCAATCTGCATAGACAGCCCCAGAAAAGGCCATGAGCCTACTATTAAAAACTACCATCATGCCCAAGAAAGAGAGCATCCGTGAGCTGTAAGGAAACATTACCAAAGCCATTCCCACAGCTGCAATGGGAGACTTCTCCTCAAATTTGCTGATACTTTTGCAAAGTTACTGCACCACTCTGAAGATGTACTTATTTATAAAAAGAATTAATTTAAGTAGAAAACAAATTCTTCTTCCGTGTGTCAAGCCCACAGTGCTAGGAAATTACTGTTGACAATGCTGTCAGTAAAACTCTCCCAGTACATCTCACAAAATAGTCTAAGTGAGACAGCATGCTTGGTGGTCAGATACAGATGATACTGGAGAACTGATTTATAACTGCAAACCTTGTCAGTTTTTATAGCTGAAAGCTTCTTCACCAAGAACTCCCTGTGAAGTTGCCACCTTACCAACAGTTGTGAGATCACTTAGCTTCTGCCAGCCCTTTCTTGGACAAAAGCTTTGCAAATGAGGCCAGGGTTTGTTGTACAGTCTCCTCCATGCTACAGGTCCCTTAATTTCTGCGACTTTTCGTTTACCTAAAGAATTAATGCTTGATATATTAGGATGTCATTTGCACCTTAAAAACTGAGGAAATTTCTGTGTTGATAAAATTTGACATGTTTTATCTGTGCCCTGCCATCAGAGTACTAATGGGAATCCAAATGTTTTTAGAACTTTTTGACTGTCACACAAGCATTCAGGAGAGATAGCCTATCTTTAAATCGGAAAATAGCTTCGTTCCTGCTATCTTATCACACAGCAGCACGTAGTCCTACAGAAAAGATCCCCACTGAACTACTAATGGAAAGGTGTTTACATACCACACAGGAAGCCATACGACCTGGTTTGGGTAATCATAGGAAATGAGGGAAGCAAAGTGTGGTAGAGAAGGAATTCCAGAACTAATATGAAGAGGAAAGAAATTTGGATATGAAGGCTCCTCTTAAAAGTAAGAGGAGCACAGATAATGAACCTTGATGAATATGGGTGGAAAAGATCCAGTGACCACTGAGAAAGTGATTATTTCACTGATACATAAAAGACCATGATAAATTTATTAATAGTCATTTTATTTACCAGTTTGTCATTTGTCCGTCACTTATGCTAAAAAAAATATTTAACAGTTTATATAAGTACAGGCAAAGAAAAGCTAAGGATTTGTGAATTAAAGGAAACACACATGCACTGGATATATTTATATGCAATGACACTACTTTGCCCAGAACAATGGAAAAAGTCAGCAGATTTTGTTTAAAAAAGTTAAAGAAAATAGAAACTTCTGGAGATATTTTTGCTTCTAACAATCCAAGAATGTTGGCATATAATATATAATTATATACGAATTTGTAATTTTCCACTTACTCTTTGAAAGGTGTAGTTGATTCTTACTTTGAGAAAGAAATAAAAGTATTAATAATAGCCAAAAGCATGCCTCTGATCCTCAGCCCTTGGTGTCTTGAGGAGCAAAGACACTGCTCTGCCCCATAAAAGGCTTTACCCCTCTCACCTTCTTTTGGTTCTGTGTTTTTGCAACTTCACTGCTCAGGTGTTCATCCTCTCTCTCATCCTCGATATCTTGCTTTGGTTTTGACATGGTTGATTCCAAGCTCCTTTTGCCCTGGGACTGCCAGCAGTTGTTTCCTGTTTTTACCTTTTCCCAGAAGCATCTTTCTTCTTTCTCCCATGCTGCCTCTAGGCTTGGGAGATGTCTAAAAGAATGGTTTCCTTAACCTCCATCTCTAAAAGGTCTAAGAGAATGGTCTCCTTAGCCTTCATAGTTAAAACCCCTTTGCCTTGGTGTCTGCAAGACAGTCTGCCATTGTTGAGTTGACTGCTTTGTGGATAATTGTCTATCCCTTACAGTAACTGTCTTGTTCTTCCAAGCCTGTCTATATCCATCTCACTAATAGAGCACGTGGAGTTCACTCCTGTTCATTCTCTTGCATTTATGCAGCTCCTGTGACAAGTCTCCAAGCAAAGCTGGAGCTGGAGCTACCTCAGTGTCTCTATATGCAGCAGAAGTATGTGTTCTTCATGTGTAAGAAAGCTCACTCCTGCTCTGAAAGTTTAAATATAGAAAAGACAGACTGTTTTATCCTTGCCTTACAGAATATCCACTTGGGTTTAGGAGCCAGCTCAGAGAGCCTTGTTCACTCGCTGAGTTCAGCATGGCTGTAATGTGCTTAGTTACAGTCCTGATCTTGAAAAATTGATTCTACTTTCAGAAATATTACTAACTGTAGGGGCATTCACCACTGTAAATATAAGGGCTATTGCAAAAGCCTGGAAACCTCAATGATCCTAAATGTCCTTTCCAACCTAAATATTTCTATAATTCTATAAAATTGTGAAAACCATGGGGAGCTTTATAAATGTGCCCATCAAGTGTTTAAGTTCACAGGAAGAGAAGGAGCACAAGCCCCAGGTAGCTGCAGGCTCATTTCATCCAGACTTCTCTAGTGCAGGAATATCTCAGAAGAAGAGATTTTCTTACAAATTTTTGTATACTTGTTACAAACCTGTTGGAAGCAGTATTAAGCCTGAACATTTTTTAGTATCTCAGCCTTCTCTGTTTTGTTTTTAAGTACAACAGGCATTCCATAATGCTGTTTCTCCTTCTCCTGAGTTGACTTTGGCTGGCACTGAAGATACATCCAAAGCTTTGCACCTGAGAGAGACTCTGATCTGAGTAGCCATCAAGGCATCCTGTGCCCTAAGACCCTTCATCCAGGACCACAGAATGGCAGAATGACAGCCCCGTGTGTCCCCGGATAAAGAAGCCTTTGCAGGGCTCCACCTGGTGCTCAGGGCCAGCACTTTTGGGTGTAGCTGGGGCAGTGCCAGGCTTGAGCAGCCGAGAGCAGCGTGCATCTTTCCTCTGCACTGCTGAGTCCATGCAGCTGCTTCATCCTACATTGCTAGCTAAAGGATGCTGGCTGAGATGTATGTCTTGCATACTGTAAAAAAAAAAAAAAAATTAAAATCCCATCCATTTTTCTTACCCAAACTATAGGAAGCTTAGAGGAGTAGAACAATAATGCGGAGGAAAGGGAGAAATTCCTCCCTTCAATTTTAAGTGGTTTTATTAAAGACTGTTTTTAGTGTGTATGATAGGTTTGGAACAAATATTACGAATTTTTATTTCCCTGTTTTTCTTTACTGTGTTGTTTTCCGTTGCAAGATCAGGTGTGTGAGCATTCCATGACTATAAACTATTTATTTCAGTCTGGTTATTTCTATGGGAAGGGAATGTGTTGGGCCCGAACGGTAGTGACAGAACCCAGGGTCTCAAACTATGGTACTTGCTGCAGTGAGCATTCAGAACTTAATTCTGATCTTGCTTTTTGTGGTAAAAGTTCAGACAAATATGTGCATGTGTAGTGACAACAACAACAAAATGCAATTAAAAGGAACCGGTTGGAGTCAAAGCCACTCTTCTCCATGATATAGCCTAGTTAAACATATCCCTAAACATAGCTGCTTCTGAAAAGAAGGTAGGAGAAGAACACATGAAGTGTCTATCATATCTACATACTTACTTTACCCCTTAAATATACTAATAAACAGTGAAGACAGCAGTATAAGGACATAAATAGACTACACTAGACTAGAAGTGATTTGTGAAGCGAAAAAAACCAAACAGTGGCCAAAATTTTAAAATTTTGGTTTGTTTTTTGGTGCCTTTTTTTTTTTTTTTTTTTTTTGGGGGGGGGGGTTGGGTTTGATTTTTTGGTTTTCTTTGAGTTTGTTTTGTTTTGTTTTTTTAATTTAAGACCCTAGTTTTTAAAAGATTCTGTTAATCTTCATCTGGACGCTAGATGGGGATCTTGAGTCAGTCATCCCAGAGACTCCTTTATCCTGCTTTTTCTTTATTTTAATCTGTTTTATCATGGACAAAGTACATGCAATGCAAGTTTACTCTTTAGGCATTTATATTTTTACTAAGGTTTTTTTGGGGGAAGGGTAATCTACAGTAAATAAATATTTACTTTTAAAAACGCAAGTTTAATTAAGGTTACATTGCCTCTTTCAAAACAGAAGGGAATGCATCTGGAACAGTAGAGCACATGCTTTTCATCGTCCTAATTATTTGTTTAATTCCAATGGCACATTGCAATTGTTTTCTCACTTTTCAGTGCGGGATGCGGTTTACAGTGACAATTGTCTTACCGCCGTGTAGCACAGATTATGACAAGGGGAGAGGCGGCGGAGTCGCTCACTTGCGGCGGTACTAATGACCCGAGCATTGTTATTTCCGTAAATGGGATCTTTGTGTGCTAACTAAACCTGAGCAATACAACTGTGAAAGCTGCTTTCCTTCAATCTTCCCCAAATCTCCGTATGACTTGTCTACATGATAATAAATTAATCTCTCTTGTTACCATGTTGTTGTTTGTTTAGTAAGTACCTCTTTCTTTCGTGTGATGTCAAGCTCAGTCTTAAAATGTGAATCGTATTTTGAGCCATTGTCTCAAATAGTTCCTTTCTCGAAGGATGCTTTCTTCTCTCTTCAGTAAACTGGGCTTTGCAAATTGCATTGTGAAGAAGTATGTATGGCACCAACCTCACACCTTCAGACACTGCTGTGGACTGGTCTTAACTAGAGTGAGTTTGGCTGTCTCAGCTCATTTCATAGGGACACACTAGTCCACACCATGTAACACGCAGTTTGGGATTATTGCCAGTTTCTTCCCAGAAAATACTCAGAAAGGAATTAGTGAAAGGACAGAATGACTTCCTGCGGCATCTGTGGAGTCAGGGTATATCCAAGGTGAAAAGGGATCACTCCTCGGGCAGCAGAAAGGAGGGAAAATAAAATAACCCAACCCTGCAGTGGCCTGTTGTTCTTAGTGCCTCATGCCATTATTGTTGGAAAACTCGGTACTGAAACATGCTGGTGGAGGAATAATTCGTGCTGCAGAGAAACAAGCTGAACACCGAATCAGTCCTTTTAAAAGGATCAATTTTTAGACTGCATTATAAATAAACAATTGTTTCTCGATATGGAGAATGATTTTATTTGATGACACACAGTGCTGCTTCTGCAGAGCTGATTGCTCTGCCAGAGCAAAAGGAAAAAATAATATATTAAAGACATGAGATGCATGAAAAATGTCATTAAATAAATCTTTACTAGCCTTGAAATGGGGATGGTTTGCATAATTGATTAATCATAAGGGGACATTTTTGGTCACAGAAATTATCATTAGTAGAGCTCCAAAGTTAAATAATCTCTATACTAATAAAAAATGCCATTTTCCCCTTCAGATCTTTCCAAGATCTCTTCTTTCTTTTAGTCTTTCTTGATTTTAAAGGCCTTAATAATTAAATGATATTTAACTCGAAGTGTGGGTGATGAAACCCTTGTGAGCCAGTTTCTCCCCCCGGCGCTCGGCCAGAGCAGCGGCGCCCAAGCAGCGCTCGTGGGCCCAATCCTGCAAGCTCGGCTGTGGTGCTTCACCTCCCTGCACCAACACTTTGCATCTGGGCTTTTCCTTCCAAAGGGACCTCTCTGAATTTCCTTCCTATAAAAGAAGAGTATAATAATGCCAAGCAGCATCTTTGTGCACCCTTTTCCATTGCAGTATTGAAAAGCAACTGTCCTGTTTGTTCCGAAAAATTTCACCTCCCTGTGAAACTGTGGGCTTGCAAACAGGCACACGCTCTTTGTGAGACAGCTTGTGGTCCTTTAGGGTGGATGTCACTACGTCTACTTGAGAGATATAATAATAAATATTTTTTTATTGCCAAAAATTTAATTAAGGAAACAGCTTTTGATACACAGTTCGCAGAAGAATTTTCTTTAGCCTG
>VZRO01008083.1:598189-794749 GCA_013397915.1 Daphoenositta chrysoptera
TTTTTTTTAAGGCTGTTTTTCATTGAATAAAACAGGAATTGCATGAAGCAGGAATGGGTTAAATAAGGCTTGCCATACCTGATTTAATTAATAAAAAATAAATGGTGTATGGGTCCAAGCCTGGTCCCTCACCACAAACTGGCAATCTTCTCTACTTCTCATTTATTGTTAATCCTTCAGGAGGTACAAATGATTGGAAATCACATCCACAACAAAAAGAGGAATGAAGATGTTTGGCATCATACAAAAGACTTTCCTGTTTTTTACTTAGCTATGGATAGTTTAATTTGGTTTCTTTAAACAGGAGATGATCCATACATTTGAGACATACAGTACCTTCTTATCATAAACGTCCTTCTCAGGAGATCTCTAACCAAGTGTTGCAATACACTGCAGACAGGAAAATGTGTTCAAAACCCCATTTCTTACTCCATTTTTTAAATGTGAAAATAGGGTAATACTCATATATCTCAGAAACACATTGTAATGGCTTCCAAACATGAACATAAAATTGATGTAAAAATTAATCTCAGTCTGTACAACTTTTTGATTTGTGTTTGTATATTTATATGCAGAGCATAACATATATGTAAACACAAGCCACTATTCACTCTAGCTTGTACATGTACTGAGATAATTACACAGAATTGAATATTGATATATGTGGAAAATATATTGTGTAAATATTTAAAGGATGAGACAGACTTAATTAAGAGACAATTTCAATGCATTTAGACATTAATTGTTGTATAAAATCAAGATTTCCTTAGTAAGTAATAGTGGTCCTATTTATAACTGCATTGCTATGTAAGGAGCTGTTTTCTAAATCTCTAGTTATAGCTAGACAAATTCAAAGATGAGTCTGAGGGTTTTGAAGCAAATCAGTTTTTCAGTTTCTTACCAGTTGTTTTTAGCAGAGTAGAACAGGAGCAATGCAGACATTTTCAAGGTTTACAAGATTTCATGAGGCCAATTTATATATACTTTTTCCAGTAAAGAACACAAATGTTGATTGCTGAATACAGTAACTACTATTTAAAAAAACTCTTACACTCTCCTCCAAATTAGTTTCTGTTCTATCAGTATTTTATCTCAAACTGAGTTGTATATAGTTTTTTTTTTAATTTCTTGAGATTTATTTCAATATCTCATAGGTGTATAAAGCAAGGGTTTTTAAATCCTGGATGTTTGAAAAGATCTCTTTCATAAACAAGGATTGGCAACCTAGTAAAAAAACTTGTGTGTGTGCTTTTTTATCAAGATTTAACTATAGTTGTTCTGAAGATCTTTTCTTTATGCCTCTGTTTTTATACTCTGTTTTTCTGCATCAGCATACATTGGATGTTCAGCATTATCAAATATTTGTATGAACAGGAACACATTACAATACTGCAATATGCTCAACCAGTGTGACATATATTTTTTTTCGTGTTTTGCATCTGGGGTTTTGTAGTAATTTAGTCTCTAGACCAGCAGTTGAGATTTACTAGCGTGGTATGACTGCATTGGAGGTGGAGGGACATCCATTTCTTCTGAATCCACCTGCCAGTATATTTTAATAACAATCCTAACTTGAATGATCTTCCCCAAAGAAGTTGTTTAATAGAGATATCCTTTCTTCCACTTTACCTTTTATTTGTATGCTTCAGTTCAAGAAAGCTTCCCACCTCCTGTGTTTAGGCAAGTTTTGAAAAGCATATTTTAACTTTGACGGGCTCAAACATTTTTCTGAGCCTAGTGTGAATATTCCAAGGAAATGAATTATTTGATATTTAAATTATGAATGCATGATAGTATGCATACTATCCTGACATTTATAAGAATCAAATATTTAAAAACACAATAGTACTTTTTTTCAGTCCTGGAAGAAACCAGGATCTAGCCAATGTGGAGGGGGAATACTTTCTCTTAAAAATATGAAGTTTTGATGATCTCAAGCATGTAGAGTACTAAAAATCCATTGGATAGCAAAGATTTCCAGTCACAAAAACCAGCTTTCTTTCGGAGTAGTGACCTCGATAAGATGGGATCTGTATTCCATTATCACTCCCTAAACTACCTAGTTATGCATGGCTCTTTATCATCTTTCATATCCCAGTGTTATAATGTGCTGCTAGATCATATAGCACAGGATACCTCATCCTGATGTGTTATTCCTGCATTAACTATGCTTTATATTTACTGTACATCTATGACAGAGATGTTTAGCCTATTGATCTTGCTTCAAACTCTAAGAAAAGTAAAAATAAAATAAAACAGACTTTTCCTGAGACAGTACAATTAAATCTTCAAGAGAATGAAATTCTCCTCGACTCCTGGAGCTCCATTTAGCAAGACAGGACTGACTCCCATCTACTTCATCGTACACATTCTCCCAATGTGCATTAAATATACATTGACTCAGCTGCTAATTCAGGAGCATGAGTAAATTGTACAGTGAAGGAACAGAATAACTCTACCTGGAAAGACAGGTGTTGTCCACAACCTACTAGGTTAACCTGTTCACAAAAAGCCCACACTATTTCTGGAACAATTCTGTTCAATACAGATACTTTTCATGGAAAATCTGTTTCCAGTATTGTGCACATGCCACTATCCCCTCTCTTGTCGTAGTTGAATGCTGACATAAATCTTTTTCTAATAAAATGAACTATTCAAATTTTTTCTTTACTGAATGATGTCTGAAACAGATGTATTTTAATCTGCTGGGCATAGAAAATGAAATTTACATGTCAGTGAGGTCTTTCTGGTTAATAAATGTTTTAAAAGAGAAAGCAGGAAGCTAAATATATGTAAAACTGCACTGCTTTGCATATGGTGCTTTTAGCAGAAAATACAGTATTCTAATACTAAATTGTATCTTATTTATGAGACAAAAAGTATACATATTTTGTGATAACAAATATCTTTCATGTAGGGGTATCATATACAATGCTGGAAAGAATTCTGATTTCACCAGCAATAGTTCCCTTATGCTAGCCAAAATAATTCTTTTTTTTTTTTCATGTAGGAGCAGCATCTGCACGAAGCATTTTGTTTGTTATCTCTCTGTGTGTGCATTTTTGAACTCATTATGTTTTCCTATTATTTTAGCTGTTTACATAGCACCAATTTTAGTACATTACTGCAGCTTTCTCTTACTATGAGTGAGCCGGATCCAAAGCCCACTGAAATCATTGGAAGGGCCCTATTAGCTGAAGTTGACTTGCCATTGGGGATGGAGATTAGGACAAAGAAGGGTTGTATTCAGTGTCCCCTGAAGAATCAGGCAAGTTTTCTGAATAATCATGAATACTTCTAAAAATAGCTGGGTATGTTGATGCAATTTTAAGTTTTCCATCACAATAATGTTGCTTATTTTGTAGCATTATTTGGGGGGGAGGCAAAGATTGTAGCTATTAAAAATGAAGCTTTAAACCCAATTTACTTTACTGTCTGAACTTTTCCCAAATTTGATAGAGATGTGATGGCAGAGTTAGCCTAAATTGCTTGTGCAGAAGGCCAAGAGACAGCCCCACATGCTGGTTGTGCTGTGTGCTGATACCCTCAACCAAGTCCTTCTCCCAGCCCCTCCCTCCCTCCCTTCCCACTTATTTCCTCCCAATAATAATAAAAATTAATATTATTAATAAATAAAAATAAGTAAAGAATATGATTAATAAATAAAGTAATTTAATATCAATATAAAATAATCTCCCTGTGCTCAAATACCCAAGCAGTTCATCCTCTGAAAATATGTTGGTAGCTGAGGTGACATGAATTTTACCTCAAGGAGAACAATGGTCTGAGAGAGTCTTTTTCATCAGGGTCAATGGATGGACAAGGCAGGAATTGTCTCCTGAACACTCCTACCTTAAAAAATGGGGTTGCAGCACCACAGTAGAAATCATTCCTTAAGTATCTCAATTAAGAGCTCAGTTGTTATCTTATCCTGATTAAAAAGTGCTTGAGTTTCTACAAGTTTTCAGCCAGAGAAACTCAGGAATGATGTCCAGGTTCATTTTTTAACAATTAACAAGTCTGAGCCTCAAACTGACAGATTACTGCCGTTTGGCAGTATCACCAATAGACAGGGAGTTGTGAAATTGTAAGATATTATTGTATTGTTGGTAGCCTGAGTAAATCTAAATCTTTTCAAGCTTTGCTTCAGTGGGTTAATTCCAGGACCTGAATTACAAGTGCAATTTGAATTACATTGCAAAGACTGAACTTACTTCACTTTAGCAAAGTCCTTTTTCTTAAGACTTATGAATTCCAGTTATTTTGAAATCCTGAAATGTTGAAATCTTTTGATACCTTTCTTATTATTTCCAAGAAAGGATGGGTAAAGGTTTTTCCTGACTTTCCCTGCCAGCACCTCTTTATTTAGGTAAATGTGTTTCTTTGACTTTACCTTTATTTTGTGGTATCTTAGCAGCTGCTACACACAATATACATCCACAGGGGCTTTTTATTCTTCCCATCCTAAACCTGAGATATTAAAATAGCAGAAAGAACAAACCTTGCCAGAACCAGAAAATAATAAAAACAAATTGAACCAAATTATTATTCTGTATATATTTAGGGCAATTGAAGAAACCTGCAAAAATCAGGGGTGATTTCAGATTGTCTCTATATATTTTGTATGAGAATTTTAAAACCCCTAATGGATCCTAGCTAATTAAGTCTCAAAGCTTGATGCTGAGCTATATGAGGCAGGGCAAAGGACATCACCCATTCTGTTGAGGAATGAAGGGAAAAGTGATTGCCTGATTTGCTGGGTACAAAAGATTATTAAATATTGGATTTGTGAATAAAGATACATATTCCAGTTTCAATTTAACCATTAGGATTGATTTTTTTTTCACCAAATAACAACAGCAGTGACAATAGAGAAAAAGTATGCTGTACTGAAGTCTCTCATAAAATAATTTGTTTAATCAGTAGCTTGTTGCTAAAAGAAAGCTGTATCTGACAATAAAACATACAAAATTTTATTTGGAGTGAAAGGGCTGTTACTGAGCACTGGCTTGAAACTGTAGCTTTTCAGGTTGTTGAAGTATTTATTATGCATTCTCCACAACAGAAATACTCACCAGATAATTGCTGCAGAGGGCAAAAAAAAAAAATACATGTTAATAACAGCATTTCAAAAGCTCAACATTTTTTTAAGAGAAGCAGCTAAACGGGGCTGTGGCCCTGCAGTTGTTTGCAGTAATCAAGGACTTTCGACAGACAAGTCCTTATTCAGTTTCTAACAACGGTGTGGATCTGAGTAATCAGACTGGAAACTGTGTGCACACTGCTCAGGTTTCAGCCTAGTTTCTGACAGCTTCAGCTTTCCCTGGTGCAGCACCGGGATTTTTAAAATCTCATCAGATAAATTCTATCTGTGCAAAGTGACGCTATGCTGTGATGATGCATAATTCTGCATCTCCGTATTTCTCGCATTAATAAACCAAAAAGAATGGGAAATGGAAAAGATCTGTTGCTAGAAATGTTTAGTCTTCCATATCTACCAGTTGCAATTTTCTTCTCCCAAAATGTTTTCCTTAATCCAGCCTTAAGAGATTGAAGTGATGAAGCTTTCTACACTTCCCTTCAGAGAGTATTGCAAAGTATAAAACTCAACATGTTCAATATTTTTCACAAAATTATGGTTATATTTAGCTTTTTATGTGAATTCTGTAAATCTGATATACAATCTTTTGTTTGGAAGAACCCTTCATTATTCTGGAAAAATATATACTGTTAATATTTCCAGCCAGTTATGCTAGCTTCCTTGAAGTATTCTTACTGACATATATTTCCAATGATTTTGGAACAATTTAGTGCTAGGAAAATGTGTCTGCAAAGCAACGGTTTTTTTCAAAATGTCTGAGGAAAGTATTTTTACTTGATTCTGTCTGGAGATGAATTTAGGATTTGGCTCAAGTTGAATTATAGGCACAAATACCTTACATGAATTTGCAGGTTGTGTGACCCTGTGGTATTTGGTCTGCTTTTCTGTGCTGCTCTCTTTGGGTTCTCAGATTTCTCTTGTGGTAAATTCCTGATCAGTTTGTGATATAACACAAACAGAGGTATGAATAGAGGAAACCGAGATTGAAATTCACTTAAATTTGGTTTATGTTGTTCATAATCTATAATTTGTCAATAACTGTAACTGTATATGAACTCTGTATTTATTTGCAAATTTGCTTACTCCCCTGGTTCCTTCCTATTATATGATATGCCTTAAATCTCTCAGAGTAGTGCAATGCAGAGACTGAAGTACTGCAAAAAATGCCTTATGCAGACTCTGAAGAATGTATTGGTTCATAATTGCATTTAAACACGTATTATTAGATCTCCCTCTGATTACATAGAAACTATCTCCTGTAATCATTTGAATCTGTGAAGCTGGAAGGGGAAGGCTGCAGTGTTCAGTGATTCCAGTGGGATTCAGATTTCCAAAATCCTAATGTGTACCAGATGTGAAAGGAGGGAGACTCTAGCCAGGCTGGTGAGCGGCTGACTGCCATATTACATAATTACCCAGAACTGGGGAATGCTCATTGCACAGGACACCCTCAGTGTGGAAAGGGAGAAGGAAATGGAAAACCATTTGAAAATTCAGGATTCAGTGTCCACAATATTAGTCAAATGCTTAATGTCCGTCAAATACATTGTAGAGACAGCAGCAAGCTATTTTTTTGATGCAAGGTTTCTTTAAGAGCTTCTTTCAGAACCTGTTTTTCTCATTAAGATTTTAAATCCATGGCTTCTAACTTTGATCTTATTGGTTGACATTAATCCTTATTTTACCTTGTTGCTGTTTTGGGTTTTCTTGGGAGGGGGATTCAAGACATCCATTGCTACTTCATCTGAGTAAAAAATCAACCATTTCCCAGGAGAAGGCATGGATGGCTCTTCTTTCTCCCAGTCAGGGAGTGAGGAAGCCTCAAAACCTGAATGAGTTAGTCACCACCAACGACATCTGGAGCCCTTTGCTCCTGTATTTACTTCATTGCATTCTGGATTGCACATAAAACAGTGAGAGAACAAACCCTCTGAACTGCCCGAACCACAGTTTCTTTGGTTAGCTCCACTCATCACTGCAGTGTATGGGTGGGTTTGAAAGAGAGAGAGAGAAACTTTCTTCCAATTATATGGGCTTTGACTAACGGGTTTTGTACGTGAATGTCACAAGTCATATGTGAAGCATGTTCTGGTGTAACCCTGGCAAAAAAAAAAAATCTGAGACTGGTGACATCTGCCTCTGTTATAAATGCAGAACAGAAACATGTACCTAGATCCCTTTTATTTGGGAAACCAGACCCAGGTTTAATTTGGCATGACCACATATCTACACATTCCCTTATAATTGTACAGGAAGATACTATTCCTCAATGGAGTTCCTGTAAGTTTTATTTGTGTGCTACTGGGCTTTCCTTTGCCAGCATTACCTCCATGCCAGCAAGACCTTTACCTGACAGTATTTAATTCAGGGCCAGGATCTGGAAAAAAAAGGAGACCAAATGGAATATCATCAGCTCCACATTTGCAAATTTGCCCAGTTTTGCTCAAATGACTTTCCTGCTTCCTCATTTGTCTTCCCCTCAGCACAGAAAAAAGAGGATTAAGGCTGTCAGGGCTGTACTTCAGAGGCAGCCCCAGCAAAGCCCCTAAAGAAGAAAAGCGAATGATCATAACCCATCCTCTGGATCGTCTCCAGCATAAGAAAGGAAAAACTAATTTTTTTTAAGTACTCGTTAGGTTCCACAGTCAAATAAACAGCACATGGCAGTCTCTGGAATTGAAGATAGAAGGTCACTGAGACCTGGATTTATTAGTGAGGATGCTGAATGTTGTCCTAGTGCCATAGGGAGAGTTTCGGTCATCGAAACTGATGCCCTTCAGATGCCATGTTAAGGTCTGAAACCTGACTGATTGTGTCTAAAAATTAAGAGCAGATGCTGCTAAACACTGTTTGCTATTTGTCATCTCTTCAATAATCTTGCCCAGAAATGGTAGGTTTAGCAATCAGACAATACTTTGAAAGAAAATTAGTGTCAGAAGAGGATTTATTGAGTAAGGACCAAATAAATACATGCTTGAAAGCTTCTGGAAGTCTGCCTTTTCTTAAGGAAAAATTACCAATAGTAGGTTTTCCCCCCCAATTTTCACAATGGGAAACATATTTCTCCTCAGTGGAGTGCTTAAGAAATTTTCCTTAGAGGATCTAGGACCTCCAATGGAAACAGGTTAAAACTGATTTAATTGAATTATCTGGTATCTTTATTCCTTTTTTGTACTTTTACAGTGACAAATCCACACCCAGCATTCAAATATAGTGACAGTTTTATGCAGCATGAAATAATACAAGCTTAAACAGTTGGAGGTAATATTGACTAATCAGATAGACTAACATCCATAATTGTTTAGTGAGTTTTAAGATTGCTTGGTATTTGCAATAGTAAGTCAAGTCAGGACTGGACTTTCATTGGGAGAACACACAATCCAAATGCTGTGGTCCATGCCCTGCAAACTTCCTGTTCCTTGTAAGGCCAATGCAATATGCAACAGAAGAAAATGAATGTTAGAGGTGCATAATGATAAAGAGATCACATCCTTTAGCTGATGTACTGTTTGCTGCTTCACAATTATTGACAATTTCTGGCTCAGTGGAGGACAAAAAGAGATTGAGAGAAAGGTACAAATAAAGTTTGGAAGGCTAGACTTTGCATTCATTAGACTTGATAAAAAAGAAATGTTTCTTTTTTGTCAAAATTGCGGCATCTTCTTTATGTGAAACAGCAGATGAAGTATTTTCTATTAGGTAGGTAGCATCTTATGTCCCACAGACTTATTGAGACATACTTTTAAAGTCTGCGGTCCTAATGCATCCTGTAGTTTAGATGAGAACTAACCATAATATTTAGTTGCAGAGCAAAACAAGAATTCTAAATCTAAGTATCTTTGGCCATCTTTGGCCAATGTATTTTACCCATATATAACCATATATATAAAAATCACAGGCTCCATCTCACAGATTTTTAAAGGAGTGAGAAGGATAAGGAGAACAGCTAAAAATTAGCTTTAAGAGCTGTAAGTTACTTATTAGAAAGACTTTGTGTCAAATTATGTACTTTCTTTATTTCAACACTAGCAGCAATTTCTATTTCCTTTCATCTGCTACTCTACATTACACTTCTGAGCTTTGTCCTTTCTCATCTAAATGAAGCTGTATTTCTGGGTACGCCAATAAACCATGTCTTCTCCAGACAAAGAATTTGTTGTTGAAGTATCTATACAGGAGTTCAAAGACAAAAGCGACACTAATGCAATTTCTATTCTGAATTCTGAAATGCGGTTGCCATTTCTCAGTTTTAAAAGGATTTGTGCATCTTGACTTATTACTTAGGAAGTCCAAATACTAATCCTCAAAATAGTCTGCCGTGACCCATCTGGTGCTCACCAAGAAGTAATGGCTGTATGGCTCCTCTTGATGTTAGATGTCCCTGCCTATCCCTAGTGTAAACCAAGCAAAGTAAAAATCAATCCATCCTGTATTCTCTTGGGTGTGATGGGGGGGCAACAAGAACAGACTTGTCAGTGTAGTTACAAGAAACAGCCCAAAAAAAAGAGGTGTCAAACTATAGGGCTGGAATCAAGCCAACATATCTCAAAATAAAATGGTGGAAGGTTTCATCAGTACAGGAGTGAAACATGCTCTTGGAGTAAAACCAAAAATACAATTTGCTCAAATAGTAATCTGGAACAATGTTATTAAACATTTCTTTAATAATACATGATTTTTTCAAAATCTCCTGAATGAAATTTTGTAAAGTAAGAAAGACTTGATTCTATCACATTTTCACTTGTTACACAACTATGTAACTGTAGATTTTGTGCCTCTTTAAGGGCTTCATCCAAAGACTACTGTATCATTGGAGGAAATTAGATTCACTTACACGTGCTTTAGATAAGGGCATAAATGAAAGATGAACTCTCTGAATTATTGTGCTTCATTATTTCTGTTACAATTTTGGCCTTGATCATATTGCTTCTGAAATAGGGCATAAAAAGGACACATCCTCCAAACATTTATTCATATGAAACCAATTTGTAGTAAAAGTATTTTAAAAATAATATCAGACCACAAATATTCCAGACCTATGTAGTCATTCATCCATTAAATTAATTTCATTAAAATCATATGGGTGTGGATGAAGATTTTCCTTGGTTTTATTCTATGCCTATTGAAACACTGAAGAGTGTTGGCTGACATTTCAAGCAAAATACCTGATGGTAGGATCATCTTACTTGATGTTGTATTCTGCCAAATTGCATTTGGATTTCGGAGTAGATATTTAATTTTTACAAGACATACAGGGAATATGAAGCATTTTCTACTTATAGAAAGTGACTACAGCTGAAGACATGCAAGTTGTCAATTTATCTCATGCAATGTGTATTGCAGTACATAATAAATTATGCTCTTCTTGGAGGAAAGAGCCTCTTTTAATCTTAGCAAGTAACGTACAAGAATCACAAAACTGTTCCATTATACCTATTTGAGGAGCTGAGTCTACAAATCAGTAATAAAAAATAGATTTCTCATGATAGTCAAATGTAATGGTGAAGAAGAAAGTAGATGTCTCTTGATAGTCAAATGTATTGTGAAGAAGGAATTTTGTAGAGTCTCCTAAGTATGCAGATTCACTAAGTTAAATGTCAAACAACATAAATACTTCCTGGGGCATGTCTAACTATGCCATTGCAACACATTTAATTTTATACTTTAAGTGAATTAGAAAGTTTTGTATTTGAGAATGCATTGTAAGAAGAAATTCATTAAAGGTAAAGTCATGGCTACTTTTGCTAAGAGACAAAGCAGTTTGAGATGTATCTGTTGGAGGCTGTGAACCAAGCAGGACTCAGCTAAGGAATGCACGCCTGCCTCTGAAGGCGCTGCCCTCAACCCTGACCATGGTGCCCGCTCTTTCATGACAACCTGCACAGGGAATTTGTTGAGTAGTCCTCTAAAAGAATGTATTACTGGTTTGTAACATGTTTATTGGCAGGGAACAAGTCAGTGGAAACGTAGCCCAATTCTTTCCTTTGTTCAGCAGCGGCACCAGGGCATACTATTATGAATATGGCCAGTTCTGGAGACTTAATATTCAATACTGAAGGGCTGCCACAGGGGTTCCTGGGTTGGTCAAGTTTGCGGACTGCTAGGTACAAATCAGAAATAAACTTTTCCAAAAAATTTGGCTATAGCATTTGACAGTAGGTGAGCTTGTATATAGATTCTCTGAAGTTGCCAAATGGGAACAGAATTTCTTCAGCAATGATAAATGCAGAAAGGCCTCTGCTATGACACGTTTGTGTTGCTGTGCAAGTGTCTTCCAAGTTTTGAAGCCTTGCACTTCAGTTTTGTTAGCCTGTTGGAAGAAATCTCATTTAACTGGCATTTTTACATCTACATTAATTCTTTTAAAACACTGAAGTGAGTGTTCTACAGCTATGTAAAGAAACGCATTATCAAAGCATTAAGATATGATTAAACTGACATTTTCTTAAGAAAACGAAAGGAGCAGGAAAAAGCCATTCTAAAAGGACTGAGTGCTACATACTCCAGATATTATCTTCAGTGCTTACTCAGGGATCTTTAAAGAAGCTTATTACCAAGTACCCTAAGAAGACAAGTGTGGATGTGTACAGATCAGAGGAATGCAAGTTAATGCACCTGCCAGATTTTACTATCGTACAAAGCATGTCAATCAGCACTCAGACCTTGCGTTTAAAAATGTGTTCCTTCAGATTTTTTTCAGTGCTGTATCTCACATAGCTAGAATTTCCTAGTCAGTATCCATCCAGTGTTGCAAATGTCATAAATTATGCTACTGAATATATATCACTGACATGAATGTGAATAGTCCTTCGTTAGATTCAGTAATGAGCTATAGAAATACTAGCAGATAGGGTTGCTGTGAGTACATATATTTAAATCTTTCTGCTATTCTCAATAGGAAATAAAAATATTTTTAGATTAAAGAAAAAGATCAGGTCTGCATATGTTTTCTTTAGGAAAGGTAAATTAAAATGTGTAGTGAGTTGAATAGATTGGGCTGTTTATAGCACATTAGTTTACTGTGGTTTAAAGCACAGCTACTTGATGGCTACATACAGCTCACAACCCACAGGACCATTTTAAAAGTGATGTGTCAATTTTGGCTTGGTCTTCATTAGGGAAAAAATATGTTCAGAGCCTTGTCCTGAGAGGTCACTGTCTGGAAATGCTGGTAGTGGAGGAGAACCTGGTGTACCAGGAGAGCCGCAGGCTGCTGGGAATCTGCAGTAATGAAGAAGAAAGATACTGTGGCAGATACAGAGGAGAACTTAAGAGAAATAAAACGTATTAGGACCATCACACACTGTGCTAATAAAGGTCTCCTTTGTTGCTCTGTACAAAATTCTCACATTGCTCTCTAGAAAAAAGATGTATCCCAAGTGGAAGTGCTGTAGAAGGACTAGAAGTAGGATGTGGGGAAAAGAAACTCAGAAGAGAAAAATCTTCCTTTTGCTATGTCTACAGTATTGAGGGAAATTATGACTGCTGCCTATATGGGGTCAGAGAGAGATGCTGTACAACCTAACAGCCACTGACTGCACAAGAGCAAGGTCTGTAAGAGCAGCTGGGTGAAAACACAGATGGCACAGGCAGCGGGTCTTGGTCACCCATCAGGGTGACCAGGCTTTGGTTCCCACCACAACAAGGTGTCTGAACCCTGGCGGGTTCTGTGGTCACCTTCACGTGTTCGTGCTCTCTTACTTGTAGCTCTCACTTACTCAAAGGTGTTCAGACCTTGCAGAAGGGTGCAGCACCTTGCAAACCTGTCTCTATTCACAGTTTTAATTGGTTTTTCCGGATTTAGCCAAAAAAATATTTTATTGAGTGAAAACTCAGTATTTACTGAGTTAGGACATCAGGTTGTGGTGTTAGATGGAAGTCACTTTATAAAGAAAGTAGAATAAACATAAAGTGACTGAAGATATTCAAGTGACACTCTTCTACTGGAAATATAGTCACATAAATAAATGGGCTTTATCAGTTTGCTGGTACCTCCAGCAATGTTGACATTTGCATTCTGCTCTCCTACCTCTGACAGACTTTAGTTCTATTAAAATAATGAATTCTTATGCTGATATTCGCCTCTTAGCATGAGGCATTTGGAACAAGTCAACACATTTTCAGGGATGAATTTTGGAAGTTTATTAAGATATACAGATTTAAAAAGGAGAAATCTGTACAGATGTCATGTGTCAGAGATTTCTCTTTTTATCAGTCCTCATAAAACATGTCCATATATGATGTGTTTTCCAATAGAAAAATGGAGCACAAATCCTATTGGGATCACCAGCAGGGTCTGATGTCCAAAGGCAGATATTTTATTTAAATGATCCTATACTGCTCAGTAGGAAATACCATTTTCATTGTGTTTACAAACATGTTAGCATTCATTAAAATGTTTTTCTGGTGCCCTTAAGATACGTATTTTAAAAGACATACTTCTGAAAAGGTTTAGAGAGAAGAATTTTTTAAGTCTGATCATTTGAGAGGTGTTAATTTACATTGAAACTCTCATTGCAGAGAACGAGAAGCCAGTGTTCGGAACAGCTTCAACACCAGAGAATGACTGGACCATAATGTACTTCAGAATAATTTTTGCTTCACAACTTTGTAGCTACTTTGAGGTCAGTGTAGTGGTATTTACCTGGGATACAACATACTGCAGTACAACCTGTCCAGTGGTTTGCCCAGTCAGCCCCATGCTCTGCTTGTACTTACCAGCATCTCAACACTATCATTCCCTTTTGATGCATGACTTCAAATTCATACAGCTACTGGATAGTTTTGGCATCATCAGCTTTCGTAAAAAATGAGCTAGTCATTTGATGAACTCTAAATATATCATGCTCTTGAGACTTTTATCTTTCCATTTTTTTTCTGTGGTGCAGAGACATGCTTTGTTAAGACAGAGGGATGATTTTAAATGTTCAGAAAAGGTAATCCATCCCAGTACCATCTTGAGACGCTCTGGCCTATTCAAAATTCATTCTCTTCACCTGACAAGGCTTTTAATATAAGCATCTCCCTACTAAGTGTCTACCAGCTGGGAAGTTAAAAGTGCAAGACAATGATGTTGCTGTAATATGTGGGGTACTACCATAATAGTCATTGGGTATTTCTCTATAATAAATTTTGGGAGGATATGCAGTTTCTTTTCAGACCTACCCCATAGCTGTTTGTTGAGGCAAGGAGGGAATGGTAACAATAGGGAGCAGGGGACAGAGTTGTCTTCTGTTCCAAAAAGTGATACCCTGATATGAGTTTTCACATGCAGCCCAAAAAGCCAAATGATTTCTAACAGAGGCAGGAGGCTGCTTGTGTAGCACTGCTGAAATCACTTGGTGTTCCTCCTCTTTGGGTGAATGAAGGAGTGTTTGAGCAGATATGTCTTTCACCTGTAATGGTGGTCCTCCTGGCAGAAATTGTACAGGTTTTTTAGCAAAATTGCTGCCACCAGCTTTGTCTCAGTATGGAGAATTTCCACAAGGATTGATTTCTTACATGGTACAATACAAAAGGTACTCATTACTATCTCCTGTGACTTTGCCTGAAATTAGGGGTCTTGCAGGATGCTCCAATGAAGGGAAGATAGACAATTTGGATATTATTTGTTGCAATTCTGCCTAATTGTAAAGAATATTAACTTCCATATACCTACCTTATGTGGAAGGTCAGGTGATATTACCAAAATTATGTTTTCCAATATTACATCTTGGTAATGCATGAATTAGCCAGCAAATTTAAATAACTACTTTGATTTAGAGTACTTCAATACGTAATTTACTTCAGTGTTTAATTTCAGTCAATAAATATTGTTCTATAGTTTTTTCATTACAACATGAAATGCTTTGAATCCAATTTTATTGGTGTATCCGTTTGAAGAGACCTGTGCTCTCAGGCATAAGATGCATTTCTTATTACCTGGCAAAGTGTATGTATACTATTTTCTACTTGGTTATTGCATGCTTTGAAAGTGATTGTCCTGTTGCAAAACTAAAATGTACACCATACTTTCTTACTTTGGGTGTGTAAAATTGCTAGGCAAACTTTCAAACACAAATTCTCCTTAGGACAAATTTTCTTTTATGGTTAATGAAGTTATATGATAAATCTTCTTTTTTTTTTCTTTTTTTTCCCACTTCTTTCTTTTTTTTTTTTTTTTTTTTCTTTTTTTTTTGGGTTTTTTTTTTTTTTTGGTTTTTAATTATTCCTCTGAATTCCTGGACTAAATGTATGATCTTGAGAAACTTTTAAGTGGAAGAGGTGTTTCCAACTGTCAGAGATGCCCAGCTCTAGCAAGACCTCACACCATCCAGCAATCATTCCACAGAACACTGAAAGGTTATGAGTATATCCTGGAGATGCGGAAGGCTTTTTAGCCTTTAAGACAAATGGAGAGCTGTTCATGTAGTACACTTTTTAGATCACAAATTAACTGGAAGACAGCTTGAGCAAAAGTTAATGCTTGATGCTCTGTTGGACGATGTTCCTTTGAAAGGTTCTATGAAATCTATAATTTTGTCTAATTTCTTTAAATAAGCTTGGTTTTTAAAAGGGTTAATTAATGTGCATGAATAACAATGACTAGGGAGAGAGTTGCATCACTCTTGTTTACTTCACACTAGTAGTATGGTGAGATTTTGGATTAGTATAGCCATGATGTACTGGGAGTTTCCAATTTTGAGCTGGTGGTGGTTTGCAGAATCAGAGGCAATCACTGTTACAAGAAGACCATGAGCCTGATTATGTGCTCCTTGTTGGCAAGTAATTACTCCTAAAAGTACTTCCAAATGGATCACCACAGTTGCAGATGTGCAGTTATTCTTGAAGTTAATTCAGTCTACTCACAACAGAATTTATGTGTGAACCTGCCCAGTGAATCTCTAGCTTCTTCTTGGGACAATTTAAGAATGGATTATTACATGTAGATAGATTCTTCCAAGATCCTAAATTATTTTCTGCTCTTACCACAGAGATCTACTCATTTTTTAATGGCAAAATTCTGGGATTTTTAGAGTAAGCTCCATAATCCAAATTTTTGAAAAACATTGATCATATCTGTAACGAGTTAGATTCAGTGAACAAGCTGAAACACCAGTAGTAGTTGTGATTCAGTTCACTTACTTGTTTTTTGTGAGATATGAATTAGGAGAAATGACAAAACAGGCTTAAAAGCTTCTAAAAGTATAAAGATAGTTTATTATTACTAGGATTAAAAGAAAAAGACAGAAATATTAAGAGAATAAGAAATAAACATTCCCCTCCTTTTCCAGTATTTCCTCCTGCACTCAGCTTGCATCAAGGATAACAATGATGGAATTTTGTTCAGTATTAGGGTACTTAACAAAGTTTTTCCAAACTCAGGGGAAAGAAAGAGGTCTTCTCTTTGCTCTAGTGTAGTTTCTAAACTGTTACTTGCAAAAGTCCTGCCCGCCCGGAGAAAACAGTCTATTGCAATGAAAACATATTAATCTCTCCCATGCAAATCTTACAGTCATGGGCCAAACATGGGGTGTTCTTGTTTTAAGGATAATCAAATTCCAGCCTGATATTCACAATTCTTCTCTCCACAAAAATCTCTAAAGAAAGTCTCTTGTCTTGGGGTGACTGTTTCAAACTACACAGCTTCAGTGACCTGGTGTGAGTCACTTTTCTTTTTCCACAGGCTGCTCACAGAACTCTCAAATCCCCCCCATATCTTTTAAATGGATTAAAGAGAAAAGCACAATTTATGACATTACAGTTCCACCACAGTCATGCAGAAAGTCGATTTAAGCTCCACGCCGTGCATGACTCCGCCCTCTTTCTTCCCGCTGCCATCTTTCGCTCGGTCCGGCACAAACCACCCCCTCCTTCTCCCTCCGACCTCAGTACCAGGTTGAACAGCTTGCTTTTGTCGGGTTGCATGTTGGAGAAGAACCCTTTTCCTCTGATGCTGCCAGCTATTTGATGTTTTCCTCAGTCTCAGAAAGCTGGAACTCGGCTCCCGCCGGGTTTGCGCGGGGCCGCATGGAGTGGGGGAAGGGAAAGCCTCTCCCGGGTCTCAGAACCCGCTCCGGTGGTCTCAGCGGCGCAGCCCACAGGGGTCCTTCAGCTGCCCGGGGGGTCCAGAGGGGGTCTCCCACGGCATTTCAGGGATCGTACCCTGGAGCCGAGGTGGGGAGGGGAGGCCCGGCCTGGCTCCTGAGAAGCCGGCCCGGAGCCATTCCACTCCCCTCCTCCTGCAGCAAGATGGAATGCCAGAGAGAGAGAGCCTTTCGTGCCTCCAGCAGGTTTAAATATGCAAAATCACAGAAGCGCCATTGGATTAAGAAACTGTCAATTAATTTCGGCTCCAACCCATGACAATATCTCTAATTCTAAACACCTTGGAGATGTGAAAAATCTTTAAATATGTTCCCAGCACTCCAATGTAATAAAGATTTATCCATAATTTGTCTAGCTAAAGCTACAAATGAAATACTTATAATTATTTTATTTGGCCTTCCTATCATTCATTCATGAAGTAAATGCCAATGTTTCTCTGTGCAAGTAAAAGTTTTCTTGATCTTCCCCACAACAGCTTCAGTAAATTTCCTTCATAGTAAGTGGAAAACTTCTTCATTGAATTATCTATCAGAAACCCAAAGAAGTTTGTAAATTTAAAACAAAATGACCACAATCCAAAGCAACCATACCACAACAATTTCATTCTTGCTCTGGAGAGAACCAACCCATGTGGAAAATGTAAGTTTAACATACAACTTGAACAATACTGTAATGTGAGTTACAGAAAAATTAGATAAAGGTGATTGTCTTTTATTTGCACTGTCTGTACAGAATAAAAATGGAAATGCTTTAACGTGTTGCATAACATTTTACAAGCCCTAACTAATCTTTGAAACAACACTGATTTATGTACACAGTAACTATTTGCATCTTTCTACTTAGCAGAGTATTAAAAAAGAGATTAGGACCAAGGTTCAGGATGAAGTTGCCTAAAGCTAAGTATTTGATTTTGGCTTTAGGAGTCTAAATAAAAGTGGCCTAGTTTTTAGAGCTGCTGAGCACAGATACCTCCAAATCAATCTTGTGAAAGCTGTAGTTCTTACATGATGTGGAATCTGTCCACTCTTTGAAGTGACTTCCGTGGATTGAATTGTCTGGTTGATGTGCTTAATTTTGAAAGTGGTCTGAAGTGCTTGCCTCAAAACAAGCTAAGCAGTCAATCAAAGAAAAGCTATCCTGCCAGGTGGACAGTGATCTCCCACTCCCACACTGCAGGCAAAAAAACTCCATAGGGAGGTCAGCAGCAAGAACAACAATTTGTAGGGTTGCCCTTGCCTCTGCAATATCCATTGGATCTTAACAGACACTTGGACAACACTATACAGTAACACGCAGCAGCTGGGAACTACCCCTGACTTCAGGAGGGATGACCTTCAAAAGCATCTATAGTGCCTATCAGTTCCAAAATAATTTTTTCAGAGCACCTTTCTTTGTTTTCTGGGCACACATCCTAGCTCATACATAACAGAGGTGCCTCTAGGGTGAACACTGTTGTGCCTTGGGGGCCTACTCTTGGGTTTACTTGTTCTCTTCAGTTGAATATATTTAAAGATATCCCTCTTTTCTTGATTTTCTCCACCTAACTTCAGCCTAATTCAGATTTGTGAGCTCTTTTTCACATGTCAGTCATAATTCCAGCTGCAGTTTGAAGAAATTTACCACACATATGAATATGAATAAATATTCACAGGTAACGCTCCCCTTAGTCAACTGGCTCTTTGCTTCTGCCATGTCCAGTTGCCATTCTGGTGAGGCAGAATCCAGGTAAGTCACCCATATTTTACATATCTGCCTTTCTCAGCAGAACTATAATTTATCCGTCTTTTAATAAATTACTGTTGGTGGCTACTCTAAAAAGACAAGCATGTGTGACTCAATACTGTGTTTCTCCCACTTCGTGGAACACTCTTAATTGGTTAAAAAGTCTCTAAATATGTAGAAGCTAGGGTTTCCTTTTCTAAATTCAAGTTGTTTTACACTGAAGAATGAATTTGCTTTTTTGTGTCGGGGTAGTAATGTCTGCATTAATAAGCACAAAATCAAGCACAAGGATGGATTGATTAGTAAGCATATTATTTCAACTTGATAATGACAGGGATGTTCCCACACACATCAGGAATTGGTTCCAGTGAGAACTGGAAAGTCTTAATACCACATAAATGGTGTGAAGTGGAGCTTGGCTTTTTTCAACCTGTCCCAAATACACTGTTCATTTCTAAACATTGTCATCCTCTGCTCTGATGGAATAAAGGTAAATAAAGAGGGATTTCTGACATGCCAAATGTCCCATAGTTTACCTTTGGCAACTGGCCTCTCTTGTCTTTATCTGCAGGGGACTGCAGTAGCAACATGGTCAATAGTTCCAGGTCTCCTAACATGCAATTCCCATTCATATAATCCTGACTGGTCCTTCCCTTGTGGTCCTTATCAAATAGACCCAAAACCAATCTTTCCGGTCTCTTGACCACATCATTTGTCATGATCATATCCACATCCAGGGAGCTCTGCTGTGAAGAGATGTTTGTCACACCAGTAATGAAAGAAAGGAGATTCTGGATGATCATATAGGAATGGAAGACAAGAGGATCAGCTGGCTGCTTGAGGAAGGATTTGGGAAAGCTATAAGCAAAATCCCAGATCTTCAAAGTCTGCATGACACAGACTAACACTGGGTTTGACTGTATACTGAACTACTCCTGCAGTTTATGTACTTGTAGGAAACACTGGAGATTGTGGTGCTCTGTCTTTACACTGCATTTCACTGCAACTCAGGCGAACTTTTGGACCCTTTTCCCCGTGACTTAAGGGGATGATGCTGCCTGTTTCTGTCACACGTGCAGTTCTCTTTTATCTCAGGGGCAGGAGCCATAAGCACATGCAGATAGATGCACAATGTTCAAAAATTGCCCAGGGTATTCCTGAGGCTGGGTATTTTAACACAAACTGTGTGAACATGATTGTGGCTCATAGCTGTCACTTGAGGGCTCCAGAAGAGGTTTCCACAACTTCCTCATTGTAATTCAATAATAAAAACAACAGCAGTTACCATTTCTCTCCTACTTTCCAGCCTGCACAACACAATATAAATATTGACTAATTAGCCCTCATGAATCAGGACAACACTCACCACGTCTGCTCAGAAATGTACAATGGGGCTGGGATATTCACATGAGCCTGAGGGAGTTCTCTGCCCAAATCACACTGTCTGTCACAGGGAGGTGGGCGCTAACTCCCGGCAATACCCTTGAAAAACCAAGCTTTAATAGATCATGTCTACAGTCAATTTAACATACAATTAAGCATTTTCACAAAGCAAATAGCACCAGAACTGTTGAGAATGTAATCCTGCCCCCTTGTTAAAACAGGCTTGGCTGTTTGGCATTATGCAGAATGACTGTCACCACAGCGCTTTGAAGTCACTATCGCTAAGGCAAACATGTGCAGGTACAAATAATTCTGCAGCAGAACACTGATGCTCCCCAAGTTTCTTATGCCATGTATGATCCTGAAATCTTCAGGATCATATTTTAGTCTATTTATTCTCCACACAAAAGGTATTTTACAAAATCTGCTAAATAGCTGGGCCTACTTACTGGGTCCCAGGAATATGCCCTGCACACATCTCATCAGATACATCTGTTCCTTCAGCTCCTGGCTCCTCTGTTCTCTTTCACCAGCAGCTGTTCTCTGAATGGATGTCGGAGACTGATCTCTTTGCTTTGCTTAGGCTGTGGGATTGTTTCTCTTCTGGTCTGCAGAGATCTGTCAATATTAGCTTAAATGTAGGTTCTTTCTTTCTTGTGAAAAGAAAAGATAATAATTCTTCCTCCTGATGGTGGCTTAGAGCACTTCAGATTATCCCTTGTTATTTCTTTGCAAGAAGAAATGTATATTCTCTTTTCATAAGAATTATAGCAGTTAACAATCCTCCAGCCCAAACTTTGTCCCATGAAGAACTAACATCAATGGGAGTTAGCTATATCCGCTAAGGGTAGAATTAGGATTCTCACAGAAATCTTTAGGTTCAAATAAAACAATCTTCACTGCTGTAACCATAGCAGCTCTCATGTCCTACATAGTACTTTTTAAGGATATCTTGGTCAAACATAGCTTTCAAAGTAAAACATTTTTTTCCCTCTCTAGGCCATACAATTTTCTGTCTATAGGTCTCTGTTCCACAGAGCACAAACCATTCCTCAGATGTCAGGGGTTCTGGTTATTCAATTGTTCCAATTTCAGTCTTGTTTTCCAGATTATTTTGCAGATTCTAATTAAAAAATTTAGAAAAAAACAAACCAAAACAAAGAAACACCACCCCACCTCAATTAATTTATTAATGATTTGCAGTGTGTGCTGTCCTTCTACAGTTATTCATTATTTGTATAATTAGTTTTCCTTTTTACTAGTATGTTCCTTGGCCAACTTTAGATGCCTAATTTGCACGCAAAAGTAATGAGGTTGTTTTTTCCCAGCTTCCAATACAGCTAATGAGGCCAGAGTGTCTCGTCTAGAGCAAACTTTAGGCTGCCTAAGTTGATTTCCTGTTTGAAAATTTGCTAAGGAAACCTATGTTAGAACCAAAGATGTCCAGTTTAGGCACCTAAATTGCCTTGTTTGGTGCTTGCAGAGCCTCTTTTCTTCTTCCTGTTTTCTTCTTCTTCTAATGGCAGTGGGTCACATTCCCCCTTGCCCAGGAAAAGTGCCCAAACTATGGAGACAGAGAAGGCCCTCCACATGATGTACCCTCCCATTTGGGTTTGCTTCTGACCAGAAATTACTCATGGCCTAGAAACAATGTGCTGAAGAAGGGCCAAAACTTCACCAGGCTCTGAACCATGGACTTCAGCCAGACTACCAGGTTTCCAACATGGAAACTAGGAATCTGGTTTCCAGTACGACCAGTGGAAAGGACATAGCACATATGATTACATTTTTTGTCCCTATATTTATTAACCTGTGCTTGGCCAAATTATCAGATTTTTCACAAGCAGAAATGCTTTCTATAAAGATTAATATTTCTGCAATGGTTTTAAGGGCTAATTATGAAGCATCAATCAATCAATACACGATTCAACAAGTATAGACACTGGAGGTGTTCTACACTGATTTTGTCCATCATAAAAAAGAAAACATTTTACTTGGGGGAGAGTTGAAATTGATATAGGATACATTGCTAATGAAACTCAGTATTAAATTTTAATGCAAGTAGGTCACACTACCAAGGAGAATGAGATAAATACCCATAAAATAAACAGCACAAAGACTTGACTGAAATGATAAAAGAGCATGATTGTGAGCAATTAACAGCTTTGTTCTTGATTGCTTTATGTATTTTCTAGTTTACAGGACTAGTTGTCCAGTATGGGAATAAGAGCAGTTCACTGAGCTGCAGAAACAACTATAGCAGCAATGGGGGAAAAATAGGCAGCAAAGTCAATTTTTTCTCCAAAAAGAAATAGAATTTTCTTCAGAAATAAGTAGAGTCAATTATAAGTCTTATGAACTTACTGAAGATTTCACCTGCCATCAATATGTTCTCCTTGATCTATCATTCACATTACAAAGCCATGGCAATGGTAGCAATTTTTATTTACTTTCTTTGAAATGGAGGGTTATTCAATTTTTAGCATGTGAATATCCCAAATACACTTCTTCTGTCATCTGAATATGTTATACAGTAGGTTGTAGCCTGCCCCTTTGATCCATTGATTTTAACATTTGATGATGTTAATACAGTAAGCATTACCAATTGTGTTAAATCTCCACTGTATATGGCAGACAAGTGAAGCCACGTTTCTAACTTTGAAATGTTAAAAAAGCACATGGTTATAAAGCATCTATGGGGGCACTGTGTGCTTAGGACATTCTGAGACCTGAATGCTAGACAGCAATGAGCACTTCCTTCCCTCAATAAAGATCTGTAGCAAAAAACAGATATGCCCATGTACAGTACTGTTAAAATGAATAGATCCCAAAATGTAATTGTATTTAATTGTGGAATATATATGTCTTACAGGATCACATTCAGATGCATGTGCCTTCCACAATGAAAAACGGATTTGCAATTTTCATTTTCCCTAACTATAAATATTTGTATGCCACTTAATTTAAAGATTATACTGAAAGATATCATTTTCGATTAATATGCTGTATTTTACACCGTTTACATTCCATTTCAATATGCTTGCCTTCTATAAAATGTATTTCAAGACTCTCTAAAAAAAAAAAAAAAAGAAAATAGGCACACTTTAAGCAGTTTACAGGAGACAGATCATTATCTCCTACAAAGGAAAGGAAACAGGAAAGCTGTAAATAATAAGTTCTGAATAGGAATGACATAAACAGCCTAATCAATGTCTTCCAGAACTGGCAAGTGACACCTCTTTGTTTTTTGCAAATAAAAACCTTCTTAACATCACAATATAAACCATTATCTCTGCAGGCAAGGTATATTTAGAAATGTACAAAATGTACATTTCCTGCCAGCCACTAGATCAGTAGGTGGAGATCTAAAGTCATGCAAATATTACAGTAAATGCAGGCAACCAATTTCTAATTATTCCATATCAGCAGATTTGTGAGGAATATAATTTATTAAAAAAGAACAGTTTATGATCAGCAGACCTTAGTTATGACTGTTTAGGAATTCAGTGCATTTTGATCTAATCACAAAATCAAAATATTCATGAAACACAATGATATCTCCCCAAAGCAGCCGGGCAGCCATTAATTTTGAAATTCGGGTAATTTATTAACACTTATCTGTAGCTGTAAAAGCTTACCTCTGTGTTTGTAATACGGGTAAAAGTGAAAGCAGTTTTAAAACTGATTCCTAATGATTTATAATGGTTTGCTGTAATTTGAGCCAGAAATTCAATTAAAATGTATGTCTAGTTTTGTTTCAAGATCTTTAGTTAAAAATTCTATTAAAATTCTATTTCCTTCTTGCATTAAATGTATCTGTTATCTGCATATATGAGAAATATAAGAAAATTCTATCATTTATTCCCCAGACTCCACAAATGCCTTTAAAAACATTCATTTTTATTTCATAATTCTGCCAAGGTACTATTTAGAATTTATGTAGAGCAGAGGAGGAATAAGTGTGCGTGCTATTTTCTTTTGAAGAAAACCAGCTTCTCTACTGAGTGCTCATGCAAATATTCAAGTGACATTTATCAGTTCATCAAAGAAAGGAAAAACAAATAACACTGAATTATCGGATGTTTTAAAAGCTTAATTACAATACCAAGGGTATAGCTTCTTTCTATATAAGTTCCCATTATAAATCCTTCTTGTAAAGGATATGTAACTGCACTACCAAAATTCCCTTTTGAGATAACACTTCACATTGTTATTTATAAATAATGAGAAGTAGAACTGGCCACTCTCATGTTTATCTATAGGCAAACAAAAAAAGAGACAACTCACTGCTGATGTTGGAATCACTCCAGGCTAAACCAGAAGTGAAGGAGTGAATATTACTCACTTTCCCTCTGTGATTGTCTTATCTCAGAATACTTCACCACATGTAAAGGTAAAGGACTGAGTTTATAGATGAGCACATCTGTTAATGTTGATGAGAGTGATGTGGCCAGTCCTAATTCTCTGTGTTGGGAACTGATCTTTTGTAATGCAGTTAATCAGTTGCTTCTAGATAAAGAGAAAAACATTCAGGTACGCAAATAAATGTTACCTTATGCAAAATACTTACTATTTTCAAATTCAGTTATTCCACATTTACCATACTTAGGTGTAATTGACTGGGGATAGTGGTGAATCAGGACCAGCAAAGTAAGGATGCAGTTCAGTAGACTAAGTGGCACTAGGAAAGCATCGAGGGCTTTCTTGTTCTGTTTGATCTGGGTCAGTAGCAGCTACTGACCTGTGAAAGTAAGTTTTACAGAAGACTGGGGCACTTCATAATCAGTGGTAAAGGTAAATCTGAAAGGAAGAAGATGTAGGTCTCTCAGTGTAGCATAATTACTGGGTTAGATTTACAGGAGAAAAGATCCAATAAATTACTTCATTGGCTTTAAGACTCAAGTGCTTTTGACTAGAAAGTAAGCAAAGTCTACAAGTTAGGAGGTTCCAAAATGGAAGTCTTTCATAGAAAGAAGGAATATTTGCAGTGGGAGATAGGGATTAACAGAGATGGAGGCAACACACAGAAAGTATTTGCATGATGCTTTCACAAGAGGAAGAGCAAAGGATTAGCTTTTCTACTGTTGATCAAGTGGCAAAGTAAAGGAGGGAGTATTCATATGTTGTGTTTTACCCAGAAGCAGAAAAGAAAACAACAGCCAGTTGACACTGGCTAGTGAGAATAAATGGGCAGGGTTGCTGGGCATCTTCATTCCCTAGGTGATCTCACCAATATGCGGAACATACCTCTGTCACCTTTCTGTCCTTTCAGACCACTGACAATCAATGGTTTCTTCCAGATGAGATGAAGAAGACTCTCTGTAAGGTGTGGCTCTACAGAGACAGTATTTTGGACACAATCCAGTATGTCTATCATTCTCTCCTGTGGAGGGCAGTGGTACTCTTAAATAGTAGCTCTAGGCTTTAATAGTGTAATTAATGATCTCAAGATGAAGCAGCAGCCAGCATGTTAACAATATTATTGTGTACTAAACTGGATGAGTGATATTGCAAGAAACAAGAAATGATACAAAGGGTCACAGAGAGGTTAGAAATGTGGGCAAAAGAATAACAAAATTCCTTTATCTTTAAAACAAAATACATAATTTTCTAGTTGTTTCACACTTGTAATAACAGTTCACAACAGACAACAGACAACAGACAACAACAGACTTAAGGAGTGGGTGAAACTTGGAGAAACCTGCTATACCAGGAGATAGGGGTGAGAGAACAAGAGACCTTAAAGTGAAAGAACAAGAGATATCAGAGTGATAGCATCAGAGACCTTATGTTTATAGGAGATGTAGGAGTGATAGAAGAAAGCAAGCTGGATGATAAGTGAGATGCACACAGGCATACGGGACTTGAGATGCAGAAAAGACTCTAGAAGGATTAAATGAAGAGATATGTTCCTAGAGCTAAATATGTGTATTTCACTGCTGATGGTTGAATTAAGTTTTTACTGCTTTACTGGGTTCAGTCAAAATTCTAAGAAGCAATTTAGGGAGACTACTGGGAAGAAATCTAAATGTGTATAATGTGAAGGAACTACAAAGGAAATCTTGACTCCCAAATTTAGGGCAGTTAGTATTTACAAAGCATATCTTACATATCTTACAAATTAAGATACTAAAAATCAGGATAAAACTTTTTTTTTTATTAACATCTAGAGGGAAAATTCGCCTCTTACCTCTCTTATTGTTTTAAGAGAATTTTTGGCGTCTCAGTGGTGAGAGCACTGCCTCTGCCTGTGCTGGTATCATCATCTCTGGGCTTCCCTCTTAGAACACCCTCATGCTTGCTGCTACCTGACATCAAATCCTGTTGCAAGTACTAGGAGTATCTTCCCTGGGCTTCCATTTTGAGGCAACTGTTTGCTTTTTCCAGCTGGCAGAAGGACTGAGATTTTTCATTTGACTTAATATGATCTTTTCCTGCTCTTTTACTGGAAGACATTTTTTAAATACAAAAATTATATATTAAAAAGAGTGAACTAAAAATGTGATTTTAAAAACTGTAAATAAAAAAACGACAGTTCTCATATTGATTCCCAGAAAAGTGCTTCTTCTACAGTAATTTCAGAACTGAAAATATTCTTACAAATACTAGGTTACCATCTGAATACTTGCAACAACTGAACACCACGTATAAATCAGCATAAGCTTGATTAGTTTATTTAGGAAAAAGAAAAAAAAGAATGTCTTTTTATTGTTCTTCACTTTCCATTAGAAAATGAAAAATACCATCAAGAAATGCTGACAACTGTGCTTTAGACTGAGCCAGATTCCTATGAGAAAGGAGTACATAACCACCATCTTTAATGGCATGCAGTCCATAAATTTTACAGTTTAAATCCTTTATATAGCTAGCATTCTGCCTTCCAATTAGAGACATGTTTCCACGCAGAATATATTAACAAAATGTAAGTACAATAAAGTTCTATTACTTTTTTTGTACTGTAATTTTTCTGCAAGGGCAGGAAACACCAGAATGTGGGAAAAAAGAAGACTCAGAGCCCAGTTCTGCAGTGTCATAATCCTATCTAGGTGGGATCTGTCTTCACCAGCTCTTGACTGCTTGTTCCCAGTCTGTGCACTGATTCTGAACTAATCTGTTTAAAAAATTTCATTTTTTGTTGCAATTCATGTCACTGCTCCCTTTACTGAATGACCATTGTGAACGGAGGACAAATAGGTGATTCTGGAGGAGACACAGACTGTAATTTGGCAGACCTGACTTGGAGAGTCTTACACTATGGCAGGGATACATCTGCAGAAACACTGACAGCTTAGTATTGAGAAAGATTCAGTGAAAGACCTTGGGGAAAGGAACTAGCAAAATGAGGCGTGGAGATATAAACAAAAAAATACTGCCTTACAGTATTTCTTAAAATTTTCAAGTAAATTTGGCCTCATACCTTCTTGATAGATAATACCAGAAGTACCTAATACTATTATCGACATATTCCCCTTCCAGCACAATTTACACACCCCTGAACCATGCTGCTATGTTATTTAGCACTTACAATTGTTCTGGGTGTTTCAGATATGTAAAACAATTCCTGCTCCCTTTCTTCAGAGCAGGTTCCCAAAGAGCTTGCAATGTCATTTTCCAGAGGCCCGTGATGTAGCTCTATGTCTCATTGACATCAGTGGGTCAATAACAAATCCCATCTTACTTCCTGAGCCATCCTTCTGCCAACACTTTAGTGCTTAACTCCGTCATTGCCTGAAACCTGTGGGAAGCTGGAACTCTTCAGCTGATTAAAGAAGGTCTCCAAGTCTTTGTTCACATCAGTCTGGTGCCTTCAGCATATCTTGAAGGAGAGCAGTCACCCATACACAGGAAGAATCAAGAGCTCTCACCTTTGTACTGTTTGATGCCTGTTTCTCTCCACCTGATTTCAGTGGGATTTGGAGCAAACAAAGAGGAAAGATGAGGAAAGTACTGACGGTGCCTTCAATGCTTTCATAAACATAGTTTACATAGGAGAATAGAGGTCTAAAATATTTTTAGGCACTCTTTTGGGTATCTACACCTCTGAAAGAATGGTTCTGACTTTGAATCAGGCATAATATTTTATAAGCATACATAGCTATTCTAGTCTCTCTTCACTAGCTGCAGTTACTCTTTTTTTCCCTGTGAAATGGGAACATGGCATTATGTATCAGAAAACTCCATTGTTTTCTCATAGAACTCTATCGCCTGTGATGTATTAGCAGCCCTTTTGCACTGGAGAACATTTTGTATAGTATATTTCCTAATTACTTATGAATTTTCTGCTTTTATTGTTCTATGTCACAGCCTTAACATCCCTTTTAATGTACTTTTGTGTGCAAATTAGAATAGCAAGAGTTAAGAAGTAAGACTTTCTGTACATGGTGGTGGATGTTCAGAGCAATTCAGCATGTCAAGCTGGGGTCAAATGGAAAGGGAATGTCATTACTAAATGGTAACATTTTCTGTGGGTTTTAGAAAAATTCAAATCCTTTTTTAATCTAAATTTATTTTATCTTTTTTTTCAGGGTTAAGGGTTGGACTTCAAGTTCCTGTCAGACATTTGTATATTAAAATGACTTTACATTTAATTATTTTCTAAACTAACTTTCAAAATAGTTTTTCACAGAACTGCTATACCAGAATGCAATCTATTTCACAGGACCTTTTATCCTGACTCACATATATTTTGTATGATATACTGTCCTACTTGTAAGGCATGGATTCACATATCCTCTAATTATTTTTTAATATCTCATGCCCAGTAAGTGTCTACTGTCATTCTGGAAAAATCTGGGACACAAGTCTCTATCCAATATGTATATGCCTAAATGATACCTAAATGTCATTGATTTACTCTGAGTACTTGAGCAAGAAATTTAAGCCATGATCTGTTGAAGCAAATTTACATAACAAAAGTTAAGGTAGGAGGGGTTTCTATCTGTGACACTCATGACAGTGGTCAGTTGCCTTATTTTTATTTTTCCCCATTCCTGTACTCATTGTGCAGTTAAAATTCCTATTTTACTTTAATTCTGCAGTGATGTTGGAATGAGTTTTAGATGGGGTAATGTATTCAAAATCATAATGGTTTAGAAAATTACTTTCTATTTTTTAGCTATTACCACAAAGTCTTGTAATACATTATCATGAAAAGAAAGGACTAGGCATGACAGGTGTGCTGTAACTTGGTCGTAATTGTACTAATGTCTGTGGGACTGTGTGGCAGTAGATTATCCCATGTATCTTTTCCATTATTACCCATTTTAGCTAGTCAAGGGCAACTATCAGCACCAAAACTCTTCCTTCTATACTATAATTTCTCTGCCTACCCAGTTTTCCTCTGCTTCAGCCACATGCACCTTGCTACCCTATGACCAACAAGCAGTGCTGAGGCTCTCTGGGACCCACTGAACTGCATGAGACAAAGAGGAAGAAGGGATTGCTTTCTTATAGTACAATGTCTTACATCATTACCACCTTCCTGTTTTGTGCCCCAGTGGAGTGCTTATTGACACCTCAGTCATGAAAAATGTGCTGACCTGAGAAACAAGGGGTGGGAGAGAGACCTGAAATGAAAAATAATCTTATCTATGCCAGTCTTTCAGTAAGATTCTTGCCCAGCTCAATATGATGCCTGGAACAAAGTTCTGAATGCATGATCCAACAGAAAACCTACATGGACTGAAGACCCAGCAGAATATGTCCATGTCTTCCCAAGTACACACAGTCATTGATGAAGCTAAGTGAGGGTGCATTGCTGATGCAAGCCACTCTGAAATGTGTTTCAAGCTTTTTAGAACATTTCTGTATGGAGAAGTGTCCATCACTCTTTATAATGACTGTTTTCTTTTACAAGGCTTACAATATTTAAGGTGTATAGCAGCTTAGCCTTGTAAAAATATTCATCTTGTCATGTCCCTGTGAGGCCTGTATTTTATTGATAGCTGATATTTACTTTATCCATATTGTAAAGATTCCTTGTTTTGTTACCAGTAGGAAAAAAAGAACAAATTCATGTTGCTGGCATGTTCAAAAATATATTTTAAAAGTTATGTTTTGTGGCTTTTTTTCTACATTAAAAACAGCCTTGGAGTTGAAAAAATGTACTTTTTTTTTTTTTTTCATTCTGAAACAGTGACCAAATACAATCAATTGCTTTCCAAGTAATTGTTCAACCACAGAAAGGATTTACCAAGTATCAACAGTGTTTTCAAAATACTACGAAGGAACAAAAGGTCTTTTATTTCTCTCATTTTAGTAACTGGCATTTAAAGAGTGCTTATAAAAAAGATAAATCCCCTGATGGGTGGATGTTTGAAGCCCAGGTGTTTCTTATTGTATGCAGCCTGTATTTCTGCACTTCACATCAGTAGCCCAGACCTGTAGTGAGAAGTACTACTTTGATTTCTTGCAAGAACCCACCTGATACTCCAGACTCCAATACTGTGTACAGAGGTGAGATACAGGCAAGAAAACACTTCAGTTTAAAGTCACGAAGATGGCCATGCTGTCATTCTTCAGCTAAAAACTGTGAAAAAGAAAATATGGGCCAGATTTTGTACTAATCTTCATAGATGTAAACTCTGACTGACTTCACTTGAGTGAAGTCAGATGTGCATTGCACTAATTCTCTAGTGTCCAGTAACTGACACAGTCTTCCCATTAATTGATTTCTGGAGTGTAACTATCAAAGACAACTGCGAAAATTAAATGTTCATAAAGAAAATGAAAATTTAATTTTTAAACATTTAAACAAATTATTAAATTCTTCATACGTTCAAACTCAGGACTGATTCCTCTCCCTTGCTGGCAACTCCAGACATATTGAATATATAGAATTGACCACAGAAATAAAAGGAGTCTTTGAACCTAATGCAATAGTTCTTGTCTGTGAATGAAAAGTGTGTTTGCTTTTACTAGCACAAGAAGACACATTATGCAGGACCTTCCAAGCTTTTCAAATCCCACTGCTACACTGAAGTAGTGAAGCATCTCCCAAGAATCTGTGTGCTGTGCTTTTAGAATGGTGCTGGTTAAAGAAAAGGACGTATCACAGCAAAATTCAGGTTCAACTAATGCAGAATCCTCCTGTTCTAGGGTGACTATATGAGATATAGAAGAAGGAATATGAGATGGACTAAGGAAGATCTGTCTTCATGATTAAATCAGTTGTCTGTTATATTGTCTTCCATCTAGCCACAGAGAGAAACACAGGGTCAAATCAGACAGTGCTACACCGCATCACTCTCTAACATAGCCTGTAACTCAGTATTGTTTGTAAATGAAGTGGGGACAAACTTTTCAGCATTTCCTTGGGCTTACATGGACTTAAGATTCCTATTGATTCAGCCAAAAAAATATGATTATCAGTATAAACAATAATATTTGGGGTACACAACTATAATATTGTCTGTATTATGTTGTTAGGGCATAGGACTTTATCTGGATCATTCTTGAAAAAGAAAAAAGATGGAAACTGCCTAGCCTCCCAGCAGGTACTAGCAGGATGCTCTTAGATGCCTGGAATTGCCCCTTCAGGTTGGAGTAGCTCAGCTCCACCAGTCTGTCCTTACAGGGCAAGTTCTCCACCCTGTCTAGCTGGAGGTCCTCAGCTGAACTGGCCCAAGATTTTAAGTGTCCTCACATTGGGTTATCAAAAGCAGATGCAGTATTTCAGATGTATCTGTAAGCTTCAGCTCTGCCTATGTGTTTTGAATAAAGTCCTTACTGAATGTGCAATTGCTTCTCAGTGTATCATTTTTGACAAAAGTCTGTCTAATCCATAGTCTCTTTAGAGAAAGTAAAATGAATCATCTGATATTATGGACAAGTGGAAAGTCTCCTGCCTGATTTTAAATCTAGGAATCATTGTTCAAAATGAATTTCTAATTAAAAAAGGCTAAGCAAACACTCCAGTTGTTACATCCTTTCCGGTTTATTTGTGCATTCACCAAACTGAACAGAATTGCTAGGAAACTGTAGGAGTAAGTAACTGGAAAATCTGCTCCACATGGGTACATTAGAGGAATTACCTGTTCCTGTCTGCAGGAAAGAATCTGTTTTGTTTGGAGGTTCAATCCTCTGGTTTAATACTCCTTCCTGTTTTTTATAGGCAGTTCTTTGCACAGGGCAACCTATGACACCTCTGAAATTCTTTTAGTGTCAGTGTGATTTTTTTTTTATTATGTACTACATTGTTTTTGTAGAGAAAATAAAATAGCAGGAGTGGTGGAAGAAAAAGTTCTGTCTTCAGGAAGAATGCCTGAGTGAAGCATTTTGGATCTGGTAGATTATTTTTGAGCTGTTCTATTAATTTCTTTTTCTTAGGTTTTTTTTTGCCATTTAGAAGTGTTTGTCATGTTTTGAATAGTTTGATTCTATAATTCTATTGTCTTAACTTTCTCTACAAAGTAAAGAAGTAATCCCACATATACTGTGAGCAAATGTATGTTTCATTTTCCAGTAAAGAGCATTATTAAAAAAAGACACATTGAGGTTCTGCATTAATTGTGATATTTTATGCAAGTGTGCATCAATTCTCTCATTTCAGAATGCCATTGAAGTCCCAGCTATATTTTCTTCAAAATTTCTTGTGGTTCTTTTTTTTTTATCCATCACATCAATAATTGCATTATAAGCATGAGTAACAAATTTAGTCATATCAAGTGCATTTAGCATAAAGTATTCTATCCCATTAGTTAAGGGTGGTGTATTCAGATCTCTATGAATGAAAACGATCCAATGCTGTATTTGATAAAAAAAACCTGTATTAGGAAGAGAAAATTGGATCTTGAGTTGCTTGAAATCTTGAAAGGGTTTACAATGATATGAATCAGAAAGATCACCTATAAAATTAACACCGATTACCTTCCAGTTCTTGAAATCTGAATTACCGTAGAAGAGTGGTGACAAAGCATTTTGGACTCAGGATGAAAGGAAAAAGCATCATGAATTCAGGATCCAAGCTCTTCTGCTGGAGAAGAAGGACAGCCCTTCTTGGTCTAGGTATTTTCACGAGGCTAAGAGATGGACTCAGTTTTGTGGTGCTATATTGGCTCATATTTCTCTAAGTGGTATTCCAGTTGCTGCAGTACCTATGGCCAAAATACTCAGCTTTGGGGGAAAATTCCCATTGCCTCCCTGCTGGAAGTTTTCAGTAGGAAGTGCTGGATCCTTAACCAAACTGATCTGCTGAGCATGAAAGTTATGAAGCTGGAAAAAAGTGGCAGTGGTAGGCATTGCCTACAGACCTCACTCCTCTGCACCGTCCTTTGCCAGTGAGCTGTGGACTGACTGGTCTTGAGAAGAGCCCCTTGCACTGGGGCTTATTTTTCTGTTGAATGGCAGGTACAAATACAACCACAGTGATGGGGACAGCTTAAACTACTTTCTGAAAAAAAATCTGCTGTAATTTTTTATTCAAAAATGACATGATCGAATGAATGCTTCATGCTCCACTAGCTTATAACTTTATATGAATGCCCCTCTGCATATATCAGTCTGGAGGATGCATTTATGAACTGAAATTTCTGAAGACTCAATTTCCATTGGAGCATTTCGTCACATAAACTTTTATTTTATACTTGAAATAATGAGTTGACAGCGATGTTTTGTGAGCTTCTTTACCCTTGGTTAGAGCAATTTGAGCACTCACGTCCCTTCATGCCGAGGCAAAGTCCACCACCTGCTTGACAATGAGGGGTCTTGTCCTATTCATTTTTGTGTTAGCATTACAGTGTTTCATGAATGGCTGAGCAGCTCTCTTTTCAGCAGCTCTCTGGCTGTGGCGGTGTGACAGGTCTTCCCCTAAGATGCCGCACTGATGGAGAGCTGCGATGCGCGTTTCTCCCGCGCCCGCCGAGCTCTTGCACCACCCCCTCCGGCGCTGGCGGTCCTGCCGTGGCGGGGTGAGGCCGGAGGCACGAGGAAAACGACACTATTAGTCAGCTCTGTCTTGCCTGACCTCAGCGACCAAGGCTGGAGTTAAAAGCAGGGTAGTTGTGTATAAAGCGAAGTGTTACAGACATGTTAATAGCTTCCTCTCCCCACCCACTGTATCAGTGGAGATGCCACGTTCTCTAATGCTCCACTGGTAACCTGCTGGCTTTTGACTTTGCTTTGTATGAGATGAAATCCCAAATTAGAGGTTAGTTTAAAGTTAATTTATTGTCCTCACAGTAAAGGGAAAGTACAAACAGGTTTCAAGAAAGGCTTCAACTGTGCTATTGCTGAGAGAAGTATCCTGGAGATAAGGAAGGGGCTGAGGAATATAAATATATCCCATATTTGTGTTTCTGTGTATGTATCTATATCTCTTTCTGAATATATATCTAAAAGGGACACCTATCTAGAGCTACATGTGTAAATATTGCTTACTAATATGCTTTTTATAGTTATATGTGACATAAACATCTTCCTGTATTTATTCACTGTATTTTCTTCTTTTCTGTGTGAAGGTTGTGGCATCCAGCTTGCCCTGTTTTCCATCACAGACCGTGATGTAGCATGGAAGAAGCCAAAAGTGACTGTTTCCTTCCTCTTTGGATTAACTGCTGTTCTTTCTCCCAGTAGCAGTCCTCCTGTTCAATAAAGCTTTGTGTGAAAATCCAGAGGTGAAATACTGCCAGGAGTTTAGCGGAAGTAGGATTTCCTTCTTGTTTGTTTACATGCAGTTTAAATGAAGCACTGGGCACCTGGATTTTGATGGGTGCTGGTCACATAGCTTTGTTTGGAGATGCACACACATTGTGTACTTTTCTCTTTCTTAGGCAAATGGAAGTAAAACTTAGAAAAAGTGCACTATTGGTCATACATAAGAATTCCAGCTTCTCTTCTGTTTGTGAAAATTTTGTGAGGCGGTTCACTGAGGATAAAGCAGTGTAGCTGCCTGTGTTCTAGTGCTCAGATCCAGGCTATCACCATATGCTGACCAAGGCAAAGCAGTTCACCTACCTCTGGAATAAGAGTAAACCATCCCAGGAACTGGTATTGGCTAGAGATTTGATTGCAAATGTATTTTATCCCTTACTTCTTTTCTTCCTTCCTACAAACGTTAAAAAGCTAATGACTCTCTAATGGTTGTTGAAAAAAGGTGGAAAATATGATCTGTGTCCCCACTGCAGGCTCAAGACCTAGAAGGCGAATGAAACAAACAATAAAAGACACTGTAAAGGCATATTTTAAAGCAAATTGCATGGTTTGAGGGGCCTGACTTATGAGCGTTTAGTATTTGACATCCCTGTGTGATGATTTTCCAAAGTAGGGCTATTCTTCCACAGAAATCCTCATGGGAGCAGTTCAGCTCTCATTGCCATTAACAAATTTCATATGATAATGCAAAAAACCCATTTATGCATACTTAGAGCAATGTAGTACTTAGTTCATATTCTGGCTCACATCACCCTGACTTTGTTTATGCTTAGATACTCATCTGGACATGGGCAGAACAGTTTTGTTAGTCTCCAAGGTTCAGATGCTGCAGAGAATTTCTGCCATTGATTGAACACTGTGATAATGGTCTCAGTTTATGTGGTGTTTGTTATCAGCTACAAAATCACAGAATTTTATGGGTATCTCATTCACTATAATGAGATAGGAGTCTACCAACCCAGTGGGCATTGTCTTTATGTTCATTTTATCCACTTACTGGTTCATGGTTTGACAAGTAGTCATTTTTCGTCTAAGAAACAAAATATTTCCATATTTTGTATTTCCAAGAGAAATGTGTTTATTTCAGTTATGTGAAGAGTAAATAGGACATCTTGATCATTTTACCCACGTGCATAAACCCACATTATTTATTAGTTGAAGAACAAGCTTAGTAGAGATCTTTACTAGGGACATTTGAGCTCTTTAATTTCTGGAACACGCAGTACAGTCTACAATGCAGTCATACAAATTACTCTCAAGAAGCAGTCTATAGATACACCCCACAATATCCTTTTGAGTGTCTATGAAATCAATGCTTCATTGTCATGGGAATCACAGATATATATGGCTGGAAGGTATCTACAGACATAGGATAATTCATTCCCTATCCTCACTGTACGTAAAACAAACATGACATATCTCACTTGTTCTTAAAAACCTTCAGTGAAAGAGAATCTGCAACCTGCCTCAGTGAACTGTTTCAACCCTTAACTACCCTTCCAATTGGAAACCTTGTAACCCGAATCTCCTTTGCTGCAAATTATATATCTTTCTTCTCCTACAAATCCCACTCAGGCCCTGAGAATAATTGATCGCCGCACTCTTTCTAACAAGCTCTATATATTTGAAGACATTATCATGCCTGCCTTCAGTCTTTCCTTTTCCAGACTAAACAAATCCAACTCTTTCAACCTTTTCTTGTAGGTCACGTTTTCCAAAGCTCTTATCATTCCTTTTGCTTTCCTCTGGATTCTCTCTAAATTGTCTGTATCTGTCCTGAAGTGTGGTGACCAAAATGGGAAACATTACTCCAGCTGAGGTCTGAGCAGTACCCAAGGAGAACAGAACATCAAGAACAGCACCTCAATAACTTATACAGAACACCTCTGACCTCCCCTTCAGTTAAAGAGTTTTGTGCAACAACAAGAAACAATTTAGCTTATGGCCTGCTGTGTTTGTTTGGTTTACATTAATCTTGCCTATTTATTCTTCATTTAACAATTGCTCATATAACTTCTCTAAGTTTAGTATTCTGCATGTATATTGACTGCATTTCATGTTCACTTGCGATGCTTTCTCCAGGATTTGAAGAATGCCTTGTATTCTGACTGAACTGCCAAAATGCTTTGCAGTTCTTGTCTTGTTCCACTTACTCTTGGGACAAATGCCAAGTATAAAAAACATAACTGTGTCCTCCATCCCACCACTGAGATTGTCAATGGAAATCGTAGTAGAACAGGCATCGGTAGGGATTCCTACAGGATTCTGTTTGAAATACTTCCAGTTTGACATGGAATCTGTACTAACCATTATGGTGGTGGGTGCTGTTTTCCAAACTTCATCGCACTCTTTTCACTAAATCATCCAGAGCACATTTCTCTTGCTTATGAGAACAGTATGCAGAGTCTTGTTGAAAGACCTGCTGAAGTCAGGATTTATCAAATCTGCCTTCTGCTAGGCTGTTATCCAGTCATCCTGTCAAAGAAAGAAATTAGATTCATGTGATCTGTTATTGAAAAATCTATGCTGGCTGTTTCTTTTCACCTTGTTATCTTCTTGGTGCTTTCAGCTGGATTGTTTAATGATTTGTTGGTGTGTCTTTCTGGCTGTCTTTAACTGGACTATAATTTGAAGATTCTCTTCTTCTCCTTTTCTTTTAAAAAACCAAACCAGTTATTGTATTTGCCATTCTCAGTCCTTTGGAACCTCTCCCATACTTGACAAAATTTTGGATGCTATCACTGATAGTCCAGAACTTACTTCATATAGCTCATAACAGCCCAGTGGCTGAATACCATTTGGCACTATAAATTTGAATATATGTATTCAATGTATAAATTATATCCATACCAGGTCTTTAACCTGATTTAATTAAGACTTTGTTGGATCTATTCTCAATATATTGCTCATACACATTTTCATGAAAGAAACTTTTTTTTTTCTGGGGTTTGTTTTCTGCCATATTGGAGTATATGTTTGAAAGAATCTCTAAAATCTGTTTACATTTTTAAAAGGCCATATGGTATAAAAACTAGTTTAAAGAAGTTTTGGCTCCCAGGAGTATGTCTATAATCAAGTGATGGTAGTGAACTGAAACTGGTCAAAAGAAATAGGATGAGGAAACTAAAAAGAGAAGAGTAATGGAATTACTGAACTGCGAGGCTGAAAGACACCTCAAGAGATTGTGCAGCATAACAACTTTCACAGAATGAAGATCACAGGGGACTAGACAAGATCCAGCTGATATTTTATACCCAGCTTTTAATATCTCTAGTTGTGTGGTTTCCATCAAAACACAGTATTTGAAAATTCTAATTATTGAATGGTTTTGCTAACAACACTCTATTTTTCCCCATGCAAATTAAGGCGATTTCATCATGTACATAAATACCTGAAAAAAAGGTACAAAGGTGGAACCAGGCTCTTTTCAAGAATGCCCAGTGACAGGACAAGAGGCAATGGACACAAATTGAAACACAGCAGGGTCTGTCTGAACATAAGAAAACACTTCTTTTCTGTGAGGATGTCTGAGCACCATTACAGATTGTGCAGGAAGATTGTGAAGTCTCCCTCCTTAGACACACTAAAAAAACACCTAGACATGGTCCTGTACAACTGGCTCTAGGTGTCCCTGCCTGACAAGTGGGGTTAAACCAGATGACCTCCAGACTTCCCTTCCTACCTGAACCATTCTGTGACTTTGTGATCCCATCCTTCTTCCAGTAGTCAGGGAGACAATTGGAATATTTTCACGTCTATCCACAGTTTAGGCTCCTGCAATTGAGTTTTTTTCTAATCTAAATAGACTCATTTTTTTCACTTTTTCCTTGTATCTGCTATTCATTTCTAACCACATGTAGATTTGGGCTACTGAGAGAGTTTGGTATCAATATTTCTCTTTTTCAGGAATGTTTAAACATTGTCTTATATGTCATGTTCATATACAACGAAAATGTGTTTGCCACTTACTGCTGACTGAAAAATCTCATCAGAATTGATCAATTATATGTCGGGAAATTGGGAGGTATTTCAAATGAAACATGATAGGAGTCTTTGGCAAATCTAGGTTTATTCAAAAGTTCCATTCAGAAGCTTCTCTAGCTCGACCTATCTGCACATCAGTTGAGCAAATAGTGGTATCATGCATCCCTGGATTTACCTTCAAGCAAGGTCAGGAGAAGAGAAGATGAACTCTTTGATAGGCAATTCACAAAAGAGTTAAAGCAGTGAAAGGATTTTTAAAAGCAGATGTGAGTGAAAAAAAGCATTTTTTACAGTAAATCTGATGATATGCCTATAATTAAGTCACATAGGTTAAAGACTTGTTATGCTAGGATTAACATATGGTAAATACATCCATTGAATTGCACTGAGATTCATATGATGATTACATATAAAATTCCATGTAATGAGATATATTTATCATCAAAAGGTCTTTGGCCTTTAAGAAAATGTTACAACAATTATCCTGTGAACGTGAAAAGTCAATAGAGGTATAAATGCATGTCTTTATGCCATTATTGTGACTGGATTAATTTCAACAAGACCAGCCCTGCTGACATTAAGCCATCAAGGGGGAAGCCTAGTGTTACTCATACAGCCTCTCAGCATGCCCTCTTGTCTCTCCTTGTCTGCTTGGACAGACAGAAAGAATTTTTTCCTCCACTCCATCCTTTTATAATCACAGCTATGGAGTTTCATAGTAAGTATTGCAAGATGCACAGTCCTACAGCTATTACAAAGTTTTTCTTCTCTTGGATTTTCCAAATCTCTCAATTATAAAAGCCATGGTAGCAGCAAACACTAAATTTCAGCAGTCACTAACATGATTTGGAGTAACATATTACTGTTAAGCAGCAAGTTCAGGCCCATAAACACAAGGGCAAATAAACTGTGGAGTAATAGCAGAATAATAATTTTCTGCCATCTCTGTGAAAGGGAGATGTGAAAATGAGGATGGGGTGGGGTCCATAGGTGTGCATGAACAAGCAGTAAAGAGACATCAGAGAGCCACACACACAGGTGGCACAGCAACCTGCCCGTCCCTCCTCCAGAACAGCAAAAACACCCAGAAAGAAATGGTTTCCCTTCTTTTTTTCCTGACCTTAAGTGTCTTGTCCCAATTAGCTATTTTCTTCTTGCAATATAATATTCTCTGTTGCTTAGAATCTGGAATGTCCAGTGTCAGGCAGTCTTTCAGTCACTGGTACTTACTAACAAGTGCCTTTGGATGTCCTGGGGATTTGAGCACAAACACTGCGTTTAAGGAGACTGAAAGCAAATTTGGAATAGATTGTCTGCCTTGGACCCTGAGAGGGTTTGCACCTTGGTTTCAAGCACAGGAGCAGCCTCATTTATTAAGTACTTTTTGTTTTAACATTTGTAACAGCAGTATTATATCACTTGACCATTTTACATCAACGGCAATATTCACCCACTTGAGGATATAATTTTAAAAATCAGTAACACTCTTCTTCAGTGGATTAAACAAAGACATTTTTTACTTCTTTTCAGTTTGTAAAATGTTGGGAATTTGGCAGAGAGCTAGATTACTATTTATTCATAATTTATTTATTTCTCTTTCTTTAGTAACATTCTTCATTGCAGATTTTTGCTTTCCACTGTTGTCTTGCAAAAGCCAGTGAAAGACAAGAAGAAGAAAATATGTATATTTCTCACCACTACTTATCATTTCACATTCTTAATTTTTCTCCCTAAACTGATTTTTACATTTAATAGGATACCAAACAACTAAGAATACCGTTCTTGTCTATAAATTGCAAATTAAGTTTAGCTATGAGCTCTTGTTTGGAAGTATAAAAGTTTACATTGTATTATATTTAAAGGCAGCTGTCTTTTGTGGAATTTTGAAATAGGCTATTTTTTATCAAAGGTTTTCCTTTCATGTCCTTTGATTACTAAGCTATATAAGTTAACCAAAGATAACTAAGCATTAACCCATGTTGCAGTTTTTATCTCCTTTGGCAATCCCATGAGACTTCAGTTAAGTACATTAAATGGAGCATAAATCTTTTAGTTGTTTTCATTAAGTCACATATTTAGAATACATATCCCAGTTTATTTGATCAATTGTAAAATATTAGCTGTTTCAGTGAAGATTTGTGACATGGTTTGCAGCAAGTGAACAAACATTTCTGCAGAGCACTGAAAATTTTTGCTGGAATGCATGGATAAGTTACAACAATTAGGGTTTGGAACAGCCATTTGAGAGGTTTTTTTCTTTATGTAACTTGCAAATGTATGCTTAAAGGCCAGTAATACCAACAGGCAAGCTTTGAAGATAATTCTAATATCGGCTTAATATTCTTGGTTTGCATTTCTGTTAATTTTCCCAGTTTTCCTATCTTTTGTTCTTTTTTTTTTTTTGTTTATTAATTTATTGGCCAGCTACAAACCCCAAGAACACTAGCTGCAAAAGGGCAGGTGTTGGGAATAGAAGTTTTAGTGCATGGTGGGGCTTACCATAGCTTCCTAAAAAACTCCATTTTCAAGTCAGTTCTGATATTAAATTATGATAAAGGAGTAGTTACGATAAGTATGAATACATTAATTATTTGTGGTGGTGGGGGGTCTGAATATAAGATTTGTATTTATTAATTTATTGAAAGCTTTTGTCCTTGAAATAATATTTTGCACTTTCAAATTTGTTTTTGTCTAAGACTTTGACTTTGTGCTATGAGGACTAGTGTCATGCATCTCCGTACACAGCAGAAAAGAGTTATTCATGCATTTACAGAAAGTGAAGCTCAGGTACTAAAGAACTACAGAATTTCTTCCAAGGCACAGCCAGTAGAAAATCTAAGTTTAATGCCAAAAAGTATGGACTTCAGATAGAGCCTTGCACTGACATGATCCTTCATATCTTTATGTCTTTTGTGGGTCTTGTGTTTTGAAAAAGGACAGCTTAGCTCCTTGGCTAAATTGCCTGCAGTAGAAAGAGTCTGGTTTAAGCACTTTGCTTATCTACAATGATCCAAAATGTTTAATCAGGCCTGTATCCTAGTATTTTTACTCACTTCTCTTATGTGAGCATCCCTGTCCAAAATCAGTAAGGCAATTAATGTAATAGGAAATTTCCTAAATGAACAAAGTATTTTGCCTTACTTTGTGAAATAAGTTTGAAACCATACTTTTAAGCTTGTGTCTAAACCATCTTGAATTTGAAACCTTCGGTGTCAAGGGAAGAATTAAAACAATATTTACCTGAAAAGTGTTGTTAAACTATAACGTATGTTACCATTTCAATATTTCTGGCCAGATACATAGGATGTGTGGATTTGTCAATACACAATGGTACTGCAGAAATTCAGACTAACTGCAGAACTACACAACAATTTGACAAGAATGGCATATGTACAAAGCAGTGTTCACATTTAAAACATGTAGAAAATGCCATATGGGGATTTTTCATACTTCCTTTACCAATATAATCCTGCAGTAATGCTGTTTAGTTTCACAAGTGTTCAAAGAGATTACATGAATGTCCAGTTTTTGTTTTAAAATTTTAACTCTGTATTTGACACTACTGTTCAGTCAGCAGCTCAGATAGAAGCATTTTGAAAATTTAAAAGCATACAATCTGCTTGGTAACAGTCCCTCATATTCTTTATAAACATTGCTAAAACTTGGTTCTTAGTAATAGCTGATGTGGTAGTTCCAAAGCAAAAGCAGATTTGCATGTGCCCCAAATCTTTTTGATGTAAAAGGCATAGCTTCAACCTCATTTATGATAACTGCAGGGTCTTTACAGCACTGGGAGGTCTGCAATTCCTTCTTTAGTTGTGCATCCTTTGGTAAGTGATTTAGCTACTATTAACTCAGCCACAAAAGGCTTTAGCTACTAAATATTTTGAATCCTGGTTTGGAATTCTTTGTTTTCTATACGACAAACAGTTAAGTAATGCTCCACAAACGCAGGAGAGCTGCGCTTTGCACGTTCTAGGGACCATTATACAGGCCAGTTGCACTATCAGTAACACACCATTTGGGAATCAGTAACACGTTGTTAAAAACTTGTGTACAACAGTCTTTTTTTGGCAGTGAAGTACCCCCTTTGTGTTAATATACACTGCAGTTCTGCTTATTTTAAGCATGCTATACATTAAGTAGATATGATAGGTTGGCATTCATTGACAAATTAAGTGAGTTGATTAGAAATCTGAAATCTGCATGGACCTTCATTATGTTTGTCATGAATTGTAGGCCTAAAAAGTGCTTTTCAGATAAAAGACACAAAACATGAAAGTGAAGCAGAGGCTGATAACCCTTTCTGAAGGAAGAGCTATTAGTAAGTCTCATTGCTTAGCCATCTAGTAAACACTTCAATGACTTCTGATTACTATTAACCAACAGAATGATGTTTTTCTCAGCAAAAAAAGAGAATTACTTATGTTTCCCAAGCTGTGCATTTCACTTCAATAGAAAGTTGGTAGCTTGGTAAGACAACTGTGCAAATGTTGGCAAAGTTTAAGAAAGTAAGAAGTATAGGCAGATTTCCCTCTGTTGAACTACCTGTTTTATCCAAGGCAATTAAAGAATTCTGATTAGAACCCACAACCTTTTAAATAGATATTTGATTAGATCCAAGGTAGTCATTACATTTTTAGAATCACTTGTTCATTGAGCCTTCTTAAATTAGTCAATATGTAAAAATCACCTCTCTTACTAACATGCACTTGGTTTAGTATTTTCTGAGATAAAAATGTGGGGTTTTTCATTGCTTAGAATGTATCTAAATATATAACTAGGTGATGAAGTGAGGTCTCCAGCCTAGGAGCAGGGGAAAAATTCTTTGCCAACACTCATACCTCGGCCCTATGGAAGCCCTGACAGCATAATTTAGGATTCACTAACACTGCCTCTAAATTTCATCCAATTAGCTGGAGTTCCAAGATGCTTACTTATAAGCAAAGCACTGCCAAACAGAGAAAAAAATCTACCGTTTACTCATCCATGCTCCTAGGGGAAAAGCTGTGAAAGAGACAATTGGGATGAAGACCTTATATCAGTATGAAAGTCGATGGGAAAATACAGTCAGAGTTCCTGAGAGAATGACAACAGAGAGCAGAATCAATGTCCATGTGCATATATAAATGCATTCTTTGGTAGATAAAGCTTCTAAGAAAAGGTAATATATAGCTGAAATATCAGGCATACTTCCAGTTGCACAGTCTTTCTTTGAGTAATTCACAAATTTTGTTTCAGTTACACTTTTAGACCATCATGGTTGTAACAGCAATTGAAACACCCAAGTGCCAAGGCAGCTTTGAAGATTTATTTTCAAAGGAGGCAGTTTCATCAATGTTGTCAAAGGCAATGGTTAAAAGAAATGAAATACCACCAAATAGGTACAGCTTGATTCATTTTATGAGGAGGCAGGACATGAACAGCTGAAATTGTCTTCTGGGGTATGTAGAGCATAAGCCACATAAAGTCCAGGCCTGCTATTACTCTTCTGTTTGAGTCTGCACCCATCAAAATGATGTTGTTACTGATTTAACTTCAATCAAAAACCACTTGACAGAGAAAATAATTCACATCATATTATGCAGATGAAGTTTATCTCTGTTGTGTTAGTCTAATACTCTAGCATCTAGGTACCAGGCAATGATTTATAGCTATTAAAAAATCCTCTTTGTGTTTTGTTACCTCAGCCATACTGCAGTAAAACACATTAATATAACGAAATACTTGGTATGCAGCAAAATTTCTGCCAAAATTTTTAAAGGAAACTTTTAAGTCTTGCAACATCCACAGAATAGTAGAAATCTTTCATAAAACTGGAAAACACAGTCACCCCATAAGAATCTTAAACCATGAACATAGTTCTGCACTGTTTCCAGGTAGATTTGAATAGTTCTTTAGATGAAACAATACATTTATTTATTTACTAGGTAATCAGAAGCAGAGTTAACCCTTTAAGTACTTCTCTACTGTCAAAATGGAGGTTTCTAAATAACAGATCTATTTTGTCTTTTTTAACACTTGCTCATATAAGGAGTGTAAAACACTCCTGGCTTAAGATACAAATTATTATTGGGTGGTCTATGAGGCAGCTTACAGGTCCAAGGTCCGGGGTAGAACCAGTCTGTTCTTCAGTACTGGTAGGTCATCAACTGAGCATTGTCATAATGTAGGCATAAACACAAAGAAATCTAGAAGTAAAACCTTCAATGACTTTACTGTGTGTTGAAGTTAAATTGTTTTTTCTAAGTGTGAAAATGCATTATCTATTCGTTTTAGATTCATAGTGTCCTTATTCACAAAGAGAAGGCAAATAAATACTGCATAAAACCACTGAAGCTTTCAAATGCTCCTTGAAGCATTTGACACATCAATTGAAATATCATCAGGTGTGCTAAAATGTAGCTTTTAGGTGAGCTTGATGGCCTCTTATTACCACTTTTATCAGTGTTACTGCTATTTTAATTTTTTGATCTAATTTTACAGTAAGCCAGGACCTCACTTCTGTAAGTGGTACATAAACACAGAAGGTCCCTGCTGCAAAGGTTGATAAAGCACAAACTTAGTAAAACCTTCCCTAGCTCTGCCTCAGTCAACATAGGAATCCTAGCAACAGTCAGGTGAGCAGAAAAGGAAGAAAGGAGATGGTGACTCTCTGCATTAATCAGTGATGCTGAGTATGTATATTTACTGTAGGTAGGATAAGTTACATTTGGTGCATTTTGTGTGACACTGCACTAGACAGTGCTAATATAAGCAAGTCCTAACCATACAAAACAACTTTCTCTGGTTAGTTCTGACCATTACAGAAAAACATCATGTTCTTTTCAGCCTTTGGTATCCAACAAGGGGGCAAGTATTGGCCTTGAGCAATTTTGATTCCCCTTTACACGCTCAATGTTCTTCAAGTTCTGAGGTCTGTGGCCATAGGCTTAATGAAACTCACAGGCTTGATCTTAAGCTGATAGCTCTGAACAATGAATTTGAGTCATTAAGCACTTCAGAAGAGAATAAACTTCTGTCCAAAGAGACAGATTCTTGAAAAAAGTGAATTACTGACAAAAGATTAATGAAATTTGTGAGAGGAGCTGGAAAAAAAAAAATCTGTTTTCAACTGCATCTTTGAACTTTGTGGGAAAGGAACTGTTCAGTTGTGCTAAATAATTATCAGATTAGAAAACCCTGCATTTGATTTTTTTCCCCTTCCAGTATAAAATCTCAGAAATCACAACAGTTTCACCTGGAAAAATACAGAATGCTTAAATTTCCATAGTCCACATGTTTTCCTTATTGTGTAAAAATTGTATTGCTTTAATCTAGACGTGGACTTCTTACTTAGCAAAACCTTTAAGATTATTGATAGCTTCTACTTCGATTTTATATTTTGATAAAAACTTAGTGTTAACATTAAAACACGCAACAATTCAAAACCAAACTAGGATTACAATCTCATTGCACAATATTTTGAGGGGCTTCAGCACAAGGAAACTGAAGTGATCTAAAATGATCTGCAGAGTGCTTTGGAAAATAATAGCTTTTTCACTTTTCTATAATCATTTTTTTATAAGATATGGGTACTGATTGTGCATGATGATTCATAATCTCTCTTCTGTACCTCAGTATTCCTTTCGTTTTTCTCCTCTTTGTATATACTCAGCTCAGCTTCACTAGTACCATTTCATGTCTCTCTCTGCTTTATGATGTGATGAATGCAGCCATTCTTCTCTCCCCATCATTACAGCTGGTCTTTGATCCAGTACAGCTAATTTAAATTTACCAGCTATCATCTACCATCAAAACTTTATTGGAAAAGAGGTGCACCTGGACTGAATGAATTTCTTTTGATGGAGTTTGAGACTATTTTAGGACTTGTGGTTAGGGCATGTCCATCCTCTTAATGGAACACAACAGAGCCATCTTCTAATATGTGCTAGCAAGCACTTGGTTTGTTTCAACACATCATACATATTTCAGAGTTCCTCAAATATTAGATTTGGATACACTCATTTGTTGGTGATTTGATCAGAAAGGTTATTTTCCATCTTAAATTGTGATGTGTTTTATACACATACAGACGTTATTTGTGTTTGTAACACAATCCTAATCATAAGTCATTGTAAAACTGTAAGGATATAGCCACCCAAGAGACTATAGAAATAATAGAAATAATAATTAGAAATAATAATAATAAACCTCAAATAATTCTGATCCCTACTCTTCCCCAGATGAACTGTCGCACATTCCTAAATTTGCTTGTTTTATCCTATTTAGATATGTCTTCATTGCACATTAAGAAAATGCACAATGTGCAGTTAACATTCTTAAAGTTATGGGTGCAACTTATAATAAATGTACTTTCCTTGTACCTGTGTACAGCTATGAAAAAATCTATCCCAAGTTTTCTTTAGACAATTAATTTGTAAGTTGCTCTATTTAACTGCAGGTTTTTTCCTTACATTAACAACTGGAAATCTTTCAAATAAACAAATTGGACATTCTCTCTTCTATCAAATTGTTAGATGAAGCTGTGAAGTGTGGATTATGTTGTCAATTCTCCTTTATGCAATTTGAAGTAGTGTTGCACTAAGGGCGACTGGTGGCAAATATCTCCACACTGCTGGTATAACTTATTCTTAGGAGGGTCAGCTATATGTTAAAATATAGCATCTAAATTCAGGACTCTACAGGCAGATGTCCACATGAGCCCTAACGAGCCTAAGCTTCTCTCACAGTTAATATGGATCTAATTAATAGAGCCTGAAGAGTGACTACACTCATCTAAAGCAGAGATCTGCTATGTGTTTGGAAACTGGCCACTTGGGTTTCTTAAAAGTTGTTATGTTTTACTATATTTCTCAAGGAAAAAAAAAAAAAATCAAAAGGCAGGTATCCCCCTTCCTGGAAACTCACCAAACTCCCCCCAGTCAAAGGACACAGAAGCTGTCTCTCACTAGTGGGACTTAACTGGGGAAACCTGACTTGTCTGAAAGGTCTGTATTATTCTGGGGAAATCCCCTGATTTGGGAAAGTCCTCTGTCTCAAAGCTGGAAGCATTGAAGTCTGGAAAGCCACAATCCATACTGAGCACTGCAGAGCTTCCATTCTCCTGGCTTTGACAGGGATCCAAGCTTCATCCACAGCAAGTGGTGCAGGCAGCTGTAAGTTGTGGTCAGCTGGCAGGGAACCTGAAAACTCTCCAGCCCTGTGGCCAAGCCAGTACTGTCCCAGTTAGTGAATCTCACAGACCTGTGTGTCCTAACAGCCTGGTCCATTCCACTGAAATTCTTTTTGTGTATTGATGAGAACTCACCAAATTCAGCATACTCTTTCAAAGCATTTAGAATAATAAAAAGATATTAAGAATTTCTTAGGCTAGAGGCTATAGCTGTTCCCTCTTAGCACCTTCCAGTGCAGTAGGCTTGCTCCATGTCACAGGATGGGGAGTGGCAGTACAATCATGCTAAAGCTGAGTTTGACCTCGTGGTGTCTGTGAGGAAAACACCTAAACTGATCATTTGGAAGATTCTCTGATAGGAAAAAAAAAAAAGACTTCAGGTGGAAAATTCCTGCCAAATTATTTGTAGTTCAAATTTCATGCAGAAGTCTGAAATGCACAGCATGCAGCACACAGGATGGATTTTAAGAGTTGAGGACTTACACAACACCTCAGGCAATAATGTAACACTGAATTATATATAGCAAGGTCAGTGGTGGATTTACAGTGGGTGCATGAAAAAGTGCAAAGGGACCTGTAATGCTTCCTCCCCATTCAGATCCCATTAACGTGACCTGCCTTGGTTGGGGAAATGATCCCGTAGTGGCTCTACAGCCTGCTCCTCACCCTGTGCCCATCACAGCTGCGTCCAGTCACCGGCTCACCGCGGGGCTGACGACAGGTTGTTCGCTGATAATGACCCACACTTCATAACTCTCTTTTTGCAGTCCTCCCTGATAGATCGTCCGTTCCAACAAACCTGAGCAAGGCAGTGACAGAACTGCAGGAAGAGACTTTATTAGCAAAGCACAGACAACTCCAAACACCTAGGCAGAGTCAAGGCACCCATACTTTCTCATGTTAGACTATAATAATAACGACACAGAAATTCACACTTAAGTGTTCATATAATCTTTTTCTATCTTTGATTTAGAATCAAATCAACAGTTGTTACAATAACCAGAGTCTATTGGCCTTGGTCAAGTGAGAGAGTTGCAATCATTTATTAACTTCATCTTTTTCATGTATTCCAAGCTAGAAAACAAACCCTCATTTCTAGGCATTGTATCTATCTGTTGAACTTTTATTATAGCCAGAGCACTGGTGTTAATTAGATGTTGTGTGGGATTTTAATCCCTATCATTTGCCAGGATTCACACAGGAAGACAGCACCTTAAACAATGCATCACATCAGAGAAAACTATTTAATCATTTGCTTTATTATTCGGGGAGTGTAAAACTTATTCACATGGTATTATGATTCTCTGTATTCACAGTCCCCAGACAGCAAAGAGTAAAACAGTTAAAGCATTAGCAACCTCAAGTTTGCAAAAAGCCTGAGACTAGTTTAAAAACAACAAGATTTTTGAGGGCTTTTTTTCCTTTTTTGTTTTCATTTGGATGAATTTCAAGATTTCCTTAGTCTCTGCATGGTCTGGGACTCTTTTTTAATGAATATATTTCTGTTATTTCTTGATTCCAAGAGACGAGAATTTTTGGGGAAAAAAACCCGACAAGACAAACCCCAAACCAAAAATCCAAACCAACCCCAAAACACACCAAACAAAACAGAACAAAAAAACCAAGAAAGGAGTGTAACAGAATCCTAATGTAGTCAGGCATTTCATCTACATTTTATTCAGTGCATTTGACAAACGCCACTCAAAATAAGGGCTTTTATTTCAAAATGCCAGTTTTTATTGTAATCCAAACTAGGGTAATCAATAAATTCTCATACAGAGAAAAAACAAAATAATGGGGTCAAAGTGCAGAGAACTCACAAGCAGGAAGAACGCCCTTTGCTTCAACCATCTGAGTCCTCCCAGGTCTGTCCCTGCTTCCCTGCTTGGTTCAGACCCCTCAGGAACAGTCAGCTGGATCACACCCATTCTGCACACTCCTCTTTTGTCCTTGAGCTTTTGCTTTGTCTGTCACCTCAACCAGCTAGCTGTGCATTTCTCCCCTTCTCTTCCCAGTATTCCCTCCTGAGATTCCCAAATGCTCTCTATGAGTCCCTGTGTTTTTAATTCCCACCCAGGATGGATTTCAGAAGCAGTTTCTCCAAGAGCCCCTCAGCTGCCAAGACAGTGCAACACTTCCCTTCCTCCAGGACTCTCCCCTGACCAAGTCACTCTCCTGCAGCCCAGGAAAAAGCAAAGCAGACACCAAGCTGTTACCCGAGTGGTTTGCAAGACTGATTTTACTCTAAAATCAAACTGGCAGTATATACTCTGCAAATGTCCTTTATAGCCTGCTGTGCTAACCTCTGGGTTGGACCAATGCCTGTTTCCACAGCCTTGGTCCTGATTTCAATAAGTGGATTGCTATGTTTTTCGTGTTTATGCAAATATGTATATCACTGTTCTGTGCTTTACATTGCGTATTTTCACATGCATCTCACTATGCATCTAGCTCCCTGATATCTGCTGAACTCACAAGTAGTAACGTTTAAGGCTCTGCATGCATAATGCAAATGATACCATTGTGTATATATATATGTATATATATATATACACAAAACAAAAGAAATCATTATAGAGGTAGAGCGTAATTTTACAGTCCTGCTTACCCTTGCAGTAATAAAACACTTTTTCTAGTTTATTATGTAAGTTAATTATAAATATATTCTGCTATTGAGCTGCTCTCAGAACCACAAAGTAGGTAGCATCTCACTCTCCATAAGAGACACCATATAGGAACATTTCTCATTTGCTTGATTAGATCTTATATAACGATTTTTAAAAGGTCAATAAATGGTACTAAATGTTTATCAGATGTGTTAACCAATGAATTATCAGTACTTATGAGTTGTTGCAAAGCCTAATGATAATTAAGGTTTTTGTATTCATCTCTCATAACTCCTTTAATAAAGACTGAGAATAGTCTATGACATACCATACATGATCACACTACCAACTTATTTTCCATTTTAAGATGAAAATGACATATAAAGTTTGATCCAAATTAGTGCTTAAAGATATCTCTCATCCATCACTAAAACACTATCATCCAAATACAATATAAATTAGATACAAATCTGTTTAGCAGCAGATGGGGCTGTTATATGCTGATATATTGTCTATGTAGCTAGTGGAGGGCCTTGGAAGGAAATCCTTTGTAGGAGTTTCAAAGTGAAGAGTGTAATCCAAATACAAGCTAATAAACTTTGTAAGGAATAAGCCTTTGAAACTCAGGACAAGAAAACTCTCTCACTTCAGGAGAGATGTTTTTCTTTCTGTAGCTAAGCAATCACTTAGCTGATATTTGAATCTTAACTTATGCTTCCTGAAGTTGTTCTTTGATCCAATACTGCTCAGTCAAAATCCACTATTGTAAGTTTATATATGGGATAGAAAAGTGACCTCAGAATGTCACACCATGTGTTTCTCATGAGCTGTTAGCATGCTATTCTCTCATGATTAGAAACTGCAAGATTCCCCTGTGTTGAATGATCTGGTGATATCATGAGACTTGCATTTCTCTGGATCTTTAGCTACTTCATAAAGACAACACAGAAGAGGTGCTTTTTTTCCCAAATAACTGTAAAACGTCTATATCATCAGAATAATGGAATTTTGTGTAAGCAAGAGGACAGTAGCTAATTCAAGCTGGGGCAAGAAACGGGTATTCAGCTCATTGTCTACAAATGACAATTAAGAGGTAGCTCGATAAATGATACTGCAAAGCACAGTGCACCCTGAAAGACTGACTCTATGTCAAAACGAAAGCAGAAACCTGCAAACCGTGAAGGAAACACTGCTTTCATCCTGTCCTGTGTCCTTGAACCCAGTGTCAGCCGGCTGGGTGGGTGTGTGCCCTCCACAGAGGCAAGGGCAGCGGGCTGTGCTGCCTGCGGGCGCTGCAGGCTGCCATCCGCAGCACACGGGCAGGTGCAACGGGACTGCCCAGAAAGGGAACCAAGATATGGTGAGAAACAGCCAGGAAAGGCTGGTTTTGAGGGTGGGAGGAATCTCAAAATAAATCCCAGGACTTCAGGCACCAGGGCTTTAGGTGAATTGGCATCCAAGAGAGGGATGAAGGTGATGGAAGGTGGGTTACAGGTGTTCTTCCTAGTTACAGACCCAAACTGTAGCCTCAAAGGAGGCTGCCTTTTCTCTGAAGGAAGAAAAGTGCAGTGATTATGTCTATTCCTATAAACTGTGGGGAATGAGATTATACGGGGGTGGAGTGGAAGGAGGAACAGAATGAAGAGATGGGTGAAAGCCTTAGGGTTCCCACACACACACACCAGCTAATCTCCCGAGACCACATGTCTTGGAAGAGGAAGAGCTCATGCTATGATGCCTGGGGCTCTTCCACTGCTGAGCTGCACACTCTTCCTGCTGCGACAATAACTCCTTTGGAGGAAATGCTAGAGGGAAGGGGGAAAGGATGAAACTTGGAGCTTTCTGGGATTATCACCAAATATTCACTGGACATACTCCGGATGCAAGTGTCCAGTGTCAGCCTGTAAATAAAAATTGAAAAGCAATGGCTATAGTGTCGAGACACCACAGAAAAAACCCTTTATTTGACTTTGTGACTCTGTGAGCTTATTTGCAAGAGCTGTCCATTTCCTTTTTCTGCTCTGTCTTGATGCAGAGCATGCTATACAATAAGGACTTGGTGAATATAGTTGTTTCTGAGTTTCTTACTTAGCTCTGAGCACCTCAGAAAAGTTCAGGAATGACTTTCAATCAGGCATTTTTAAATTGTTTTTAATTTATCTAAAAAGTAAGCTAAAGAGTTTAATTAACAGGCTCAGAGTAATAGTTATACCATTTTTCCTCAGCTATCAGCTTTCACTTTTATTTACGATGGGAGTCCCCCTTGTATCTCCTTTCCCACAGGGCCCACTATCACTAATATTTCTGTGATCTGTGAATAAACCAAAATTTAAAGTTAGTACTTACAATCAATGCAAATTAATGATTTCTTAAAAAAAATATTTCAATCAGGAAAAGCAGCTTTGTAGTTGAAAATCCCATGCTGGCCTTAGAGTGGGAGTTTTTCCAGCCTCTGCTTAAATCCAAAAAAATACTGCAATCTTCTGGCACAGGCTCACTGTAATGCTTTAAAAACAATTTAGCAACTGTCATTGCTGTAATTACAGTAACTAATTACCATCCTTAGCAAACAAATAGCTTAACATAATACGCAAGCCGAATCAATTTTGAAGAAATGCAAATTCCGAAAGCGAAAAAGGGCATTTTGGCAAACCTGAAAGAGAAGCGGGAAAATAATACACTTTGTTTTATCTGCACATAATTCCCAGGGAATATCATATCATAAATATTTGCATTCAGTTCTTATCAGGACATTTGCATTTGCTTCTTATCAGTCTGCAGGCTGGACTCTGCCAGATAGAAAGTAGAGCTCCACACCATGCACATATTTCTAATGAATCACGTCTCAGGCCGAGAGAATATTTTGGCTGGAACTTTATCACTGAGATGAAGAGGTCATTTACTCTCAGAGTCAGTTCATCTTGGAATTGTCTTGAGATTTTGATGTGATTCAACCAACATTTTTTAAAACGAGAAACAAACCAACTTTACATTCTGTTTCTGTAGCAGTTATTAAGTCTGATTGTTTGAGAGGTAATTCCTCCCCCCAAAACCAGAATCATATGTAAACAGGTTTGATTCATATTTGTGTCCTACACTCTATAACAAACAATGCTGCACATTTTCCAGTGTACGGAAAAAGAATAAAGCAGTAACAGAGTAAAATGAAGCCTAAGAAGGAAACAAGCCACACTTAACAACCATTATCTTGAAATTTAATGCCAAATCCTTTTCTAGTGCTTCAGAAATGCATTTGATTAGTGGTAGTTTTCTCAGTAATGAGAGGAAATGTTTATGATGGGAAAACAGTGTCTCTAATGAGCCATCAGATTTCCTTAGCAGTTACCACTGGAAAAAAAAATCACCTTTTTTTATAAAAAATGCATTTCACCTGTAAGAAAAACAAGTGGAAAATGTCATACACATTTTCCTGTTGCTACCTCAGATACGCAAAGGGAATATACACCAAAACCACTGAATCAACTCGATTCTGCTTTCAGCATTCTGCATGTATGCAAGGTTTTGTTTTTACATAGAATACAAGTGTGAGCCCATAAACACATTCTGTGACGGCAAAAAAAGAAAAACCTCCTATACCTAAGTATAAAACTGATAACTCTTACATGCCATCTGGAAAAATTTAGATTTTGCACATTTATTCAATGGTATAATATTTCCAAATATTTTAATGGAACGGAGCAATTATTTTCTGTGACTTTCAGTGCCAGAATACCTCCTTTTTTTTGTTGTTTGTTTATATTTTTTTTTGTTTATAAATTTTCCTGTATTTTATATTCCTGCAGTCTAATTCAGAATTTAAAACAACTTTTCTCTAAAGTGTTAACTTTAAAGCCATGCAAATTACCACTTTCAAGTTCCTGAACTAGTGCAACAGCCAGATCCTTAGCAGAGGCAAGTTGGTATTGTTAGTACAGAGTTGCTGCTTACGCTAGCTGACTATTTGGCACTATTTATTTTCACATAACTTCTGAGAAGTTGAATCTTGACTAGTGATCAATCTACTGTATGGTGTGTTTTTCCTGTTATGTGTTGTAACATAGCAAACAAATTTGTCTCCTGGTCATTTGAAGCATTACAAAACCATTTTAAAATGCATCTACTTTTTTTCCACGTAATGATTACTTAAAGTTAGTTTCACCTGATGCCCAAGTATTCCACTTTGATTTATTTGTTGAAACACACTGTGCAGTTCCTAGTTCATTGTAATTCAAATGACTGATACAGCTCATTTGGACCAGGGAAAACATTGCATCAGCAGTGTCAGAATTATCTGAAAACAGCCCCTAAAGCCATACTGCTGTTGCCAAAGTTGGGATGGTTTTGATAATATACTGTGATATAGAGTGAATGCTGTTTTGCCCTTTCCTGCTGCAATACTTGGATTTGCTGTGCCGTAAGGACTTGAGTGCCATGCAGCTGTAAGGAAAGAGTGAATATGTGAATGAAGCTTTGATGAAGTTATACAGCTACAGAGATCATCCAGTCATTGTTTCTATAGAAGAGTTAACATCACTTGAATTTTTATCTTGAATCATCAGAAAGTAGTGGAAAAACCTCCAGCAGCAGAAACAATGACATCCTCAAGACCTCTCAAAAATCTCTTTAGAATAAGTACATATCGGAGCTCCTGAACATTTCCCACACCCATAAAATGTGTAGGAAAAGGAAAAAAAAACCCACAAGATTGTCTTTCTCTAACTTGACTTCTATGAAATTAAATGTGATTTCACTGAAATGTATAATTTTATATTTGTTGCAAAAATAGAACAGTTAAGCTTTTGTTTCTGTGTTGCTGAGCTTACACCACTGCAGTCAGTGATAATTTAGTCATTTTAGCTCATTGAGAGCAGTTTCATCCTCATCTCCTCCATTCTCCTTTTGTCTCTTATTAAATTACATTCATATTAAACTAGGACTAGCAGTGTAGTGCAAAAGCTGTTTTGAACATGCAGTTGAATTCTGTAACTCCTCTGGTCTAGAAATCATCTCTAGGGTTCATGTTTTATCATTTGTTTTTAGCTCTTTCTTTGAGGTGGGAAGGGCTTATAGTTAAGAGCCCATTATCAGAGTGAAGGATGCAGGAAATCCAAAATATTTATGTTTGTTCATGGCACGCGGACAAGAAACAGTGCTCAGGAAAAGGGTTTTCTGATTAAGTGATTGAAAACACTCTGGCGTATGTTAATGGCTTCTTCTGTCCAACAGATAACATCATCTTTAGCCTTATCGCTGTTCTTGAACTTATTTTAAACATTCTCCTGTGCTCTTCCAATTATATACTGTGGTCTTTAGGCATTCCGTCTCTTTACTGCAAATCATTTCATTTGTTTGCTTTCTAATTTTTTTGCCAGCAGGTTGGGTGTGAAAAGAAGCATTTAAAAGATACTTGAAGTGAAAAAATACTTTCCTGAGTAAAATTAATTTACATGGAATTAAACCGTACACTTATAGAAAAAGAAAAATTGGTTTTTAAAAGAATAACTCTTGAATTTTAATACCTTGATATCATTCTGGCTGCATGAGCACTCTGAAAAGATAAAGATGAAGGAAGATCTGATCATTATTTAAATGTATGCAGAAGACTCCCAATGAGATAAAATTAGGTAAGATCATGGTAGATCACAATTTTTAAAACATTGAATATATCCTTGTCTTTTGAGCTGTTAGAATATGTCCAGGATAAGACACTACAAAGGCTTCTGTACCAATCATAGTACCACTAAGAGTAACTTATAAGGCACCTTTCATTGTGTAGGATCCCAAAGAGTTTGGCAACTTTGTCTGCTTCTTCTTCATTAAAGAACTATGCTTTTCATAAAAGAGCTATGTCTATATCACAGGTACATTTTTATTTAGATATTCTGCACTGTCTGTATCTGTAAGTAGGGAAGAAGGCTGATAGGCTGATTCAGAAATTAGTGCTTGACTGTAGGTCTGGATTTGGTCTAGTCTGATGCTGAGGGTGTAGCAGATGAACAAAATATAACATGATTTCTCTGGTGAGAGGGATAGGGAGGGAGAGAGAAAGGGAGAAGACAAGAAGGCAGGGAGAGCACAGAAGTGGGACAGACGACTGCCTTCCAAGACCTGATTCAAGATTTATTTCTATATTTTTCTCACTATTAAGTACCGAATTTTTTCTTAAGCAGTGTCTAAAAATTCAACCCCACCTTTTCCAAGTAAAATACTCTACTCCCCTGGCCATTCAGATGAGTGTTTAAACCCTTCAGAGTGAGCTGGGTGTTAAAAGAAGTCTGATATTTTCTTGTTTGAAGGGATAATCACTATGACATTTTACAAAAGGTAGGTTACACCAACGGAGGTTACAGTGTTTTAAAAAAGAGGTGAGATGAGCTATTGGAAAGGAAGAGAGCCAGGCTGTGCACCCTGGGTGCACAAAGGTGCACCAGAGGATCTCTGAGTGGGGGAAGGATCAGCAGGATATGAAGCACCCACCCTTTGTCAGCACCCTCAACAGAACCAGAGATAGATGTAAATCCTATTTAGGGTCATTTATTGACTGCAAACAAGCAGAAGTTCCTAGAAGGGACTTATTCTCTAATTGTGTACATGAAAAAATCTGAGTCAAGGCCTATATTTCACATCCCTGGATCTGTGGTCTGTAAGATGAGAATAGAAGACTTCATTCAGATGTTTATTCCTTTGGAAGGCAGGGGTGGGGGAATGTTGATAGAATATTGAAGGTGGTCAGTTTTAGAGCTGTATCAGTATTTTTTAACATAGAAATTAATTGATGTTTTTAAATTAATAAAATAATTGAACACATTTTTGATAAATATTACCATTGTTTATTGAATTCTTTATTTAAGCATGTACAGTATTCAACTACACAGAATTACTCTAACACCTCATAAAATTACTTGTTGGACACATTATTTGATAAAAATTGTTAAATTTCTCAGATAATGTATTCCTTAAGTACTATTCATCCAGCTATAATACAGATAAGAGATTTTTACTAAAACACCAAGCACTTTAGGATCCTTTTGAATTGAATGACCTACACAAATATTGAGTTCTGTGGATAGAAGGGTTTACACCAGTCTAGCTCTATTGCAATTACAGCAGCTATACCCCTTTCTACTGACACAATTCCAACTCAGGTTACAAGTATTGCGTAGACATGTTGACTTCTATATTAATGAACGGATCACACACTTAGCCATTTATCTATCCTTATGTTTCTGTCTAAATTTCTATAGGATACACACTTGAAACTCTGCCTACATCACTGAAATGCTGGCATCCATTGAGGTGAAAGGCAATTTTGGTTTAAAAGGAGACAGAAACACAAAACAAATGTTTAGGACAGGAAGCGAAGGAGAACTAATCCAGCTGAAATTCCAAGGGATTCCAAGCAGACAGAATAATATTTGCAGATGTGATTAAATTACTTGTTGTGAATGATTTTTTCCCACTTAGTCCTGAATTTAGGACTTTTTTTCTGCATCTTGTTGTTGTATCATAAACTGTATCATCCACTGAGGGTAGTATTAATGCATATACTTTATTCACCCATATTTGCTTTTGACTTTCTCATAAAGATATTACAATCAACATATTTTTTTAGTACTGATGGGGGCTTCTCATAATTAATACTTGTTCTCCATAAGGCAGAGCTGGTCATCTAAACCTTATGCTTTAGCTCTGTGTTCCTGATGAATGGTTACTCTTTAAGGCCCCATACTTCCTTTATTAAAAGGAATACCAAAGGATGAAAAGTGAATGCCAAAACACTGTATTCATATAAATATTCATGTTGAAAATACTCAAAGTCTTTGAAATCATGACATTATAAGTGAAGTGGAAGTTTTCAGCATGTCTAAACCAGGTATAGTGGCAGAAATAAAGAGTTGAACAATGTTAACAGCTTATTTTTTTAACTAGTCTGTTCTTGTATTCATTCAACCACTTGTCCAAGTTGTCCTGGAGGTCTCTCTCAACTCTCAGCCAGGCCTAAGCTGCAGGTAAGATGATGCAGGTGAGCACTGGCACCATAACAGAAGGATACCTCAGAGCCAGTTTAGTGCTGGATCTCCTTGCCTGCATGGACATGAGGCCACCCTGGAAATCACAACTCCCTGTCTCTAACTCCATTTGGGCTTTACTCCTATTGCTCAGCAATCGGTCTTGTGACTAAGTAAATGCTCACCTCAAATTTCCAAGTCCTCTTGCTTTTACTGGAATTCTGTGGTGCTGGGAGAAGTTGGCAGGGAGGGAAGGTGGTGCTGGTACACAGCACCTTGGTGGGGAGGGACTGGAATGCCGCTCATTTCCCGGGATGACAAGGTGGGAGAGGCTGGAAGCAATGCAGGGGCTGAGGCCCGGGCGTGTGGGCTGACAGGCAGCCCACAGTGCCTGGGGCCTCTGTCCTCTCCTGGACCACTTTCCACCAGCACTTCCCATCATCACAATCCTGCCACACACTTCCCTGTGTACAACCATGGAAAAAAGAGTGAAATAGAGAGAGTGGTATGAGAAAAATTATTGTGAAGAGTGGTGATGATCACTGGAAAAGTTTCTGGACCTGACAGGTTTTCAAACTTATGTTTAAACACCAATTTTATACCCCGATTCATGTCCTAACCTTCACTATTAATTTTTCCTTTTGAAACAGAATAAAACAAAGAGAGGAAAAATAGAGTCTCTTGGCATCTGGAAAACACACCAATTGAAATATCATCCTGGGTAAGTCCACTCTGCAGACACTAATTGATATTGTCTGAATAAGTGGAAGTGCCTGTCAGAGAATCCTTTCAAACTGCTGACTTGTTTCCATATCCAGTATACTTAAAATTGGCATGATGTTAGCTTCCCTCTTAGAAACCCTCATATTTTGATTTATGAATGTTTTCAAATTTTTAAGATTCTCAAAAACGTTGTTTCACCTGTAAGTAGAGAGATAGCTTGTTTGGCTAACTGCCTTGAATGACTGTGTGCCAGGTAATGAATAATGCCATGTTCAATATTCTAAATTTGTGTTCCAAATTCTGAATTCCGAATGAGCTGCATGGAAGTATACTGATAAGTGGCTGATTTTTACTGCAAGGATTGTCTTATTTTAAACTTTAAATTTAGTTGCCTTACTTTACTCAAAGGATTTTTGAGTGGAATGGGATTTAAAGTGATAGTCCATAATATTCCTACATCTTTCTAAGTCTTTGATGATGCCAAACTGAATACAGGGGTAAATCAATGCAATCTATTTCTGTGAAATAAAAGGACTAAACTCATCTCTGAGTGTATCTATCAAGAGTTAAGCCAAGAATGAATTTCCCCCAAGTAAAAAAATACTAAATCTGTTTAGATACTCTCCTGAGGACAATCAACCTTATTAAATAAACACTATATTTTGACTTTGGCACTTCTCTTAATTACATTACATAAAAAATTGGGGAAAAAATTCAAGTAAGGAACTGAGGGAAAGCAGTTACCAGTGGTGGACTCTGAGATACTGTACTATTTTCCAGTCTGGAATATAAGGAAGCATTGTGTTTGTTTTTAATTTACATAGCCTCATGATAACTGCTGACTATTTAACAAGCATGTTTGAAAATTGAGGTTAATAAAATCAACATTGACAAAGAGACAAAGGAATTAAGTCTTTCATTAGAAATTTGAAATGAATATGAACTAAATTTTATTTGAATATATAACTGAGGTCATCACTATGTAAAGAAATAGTTCACATATTTTGTTGCTGCACATGTTATGGAGATTTTATATTATTCTAAATTCTCTTTAATTAACACTTCCAGAGCATAACTAGTGTCACGTATACAGATGTGGAAAAGTACTAAAATGGTGCAGCTGATAAGCAAAATAAAATCAAAAGTCCATTACAATTATCACAATATATTTTGCTCAGTATAATAACATGGAACTGATAATCATTATTTAACTGCAACTACGTAGCTGCTTTAAGACTAATAAAATGCAAAATAAAACCCAGTTTCAATATCAAGAAAGTCATAGCAGCAGAATTGCTTTTAGTCAGTCAAATATATACAGAGGTGTAGCTGTGGAAATGATTGACTACATCAACTACCACTGCATATTGCAATTGCTCTTGATTTCGCTTGTACAAATCTTTCAAGTTATTCAGGTTTATTAGCAAATTCTGATTTACAGAGATACCTTTGTTCTTTCTGATGTTTTTTTAGTCCATTTTATCAGGATATTCTCCATCATCAGAGTGCTCTCTGGAGAAGTGTATTTGCTGACTTTTAATGTAAGAAAAATGCCCATCATCTGGCACAATATATGTTCAATGTTTTTTATTGTCTCACCACGATGTGAATCCATTTACACCCCCATAGTTTACATGAGGAATGTTTCTATTTCAGGACAATAGAACATGGTTTTCTCAGTCATCAATTTTCTCAGCAACAAAAAGTGCAAGTCAAAAGTGAAAGAAGACAATCATGAACTAGACTTAGTCCACCAGAAAAATAGTAATATTTGTAAAAAGCTATTACTGAAATCTTAAAAAAGTAAATTTGCTGCAGATTTTAGGGCCACAGGCATGGAGCCATTCATCACAACAATTTCACTACAAGATGTAGGGTGCAGAAGGAATCCTAAAAGTCGTTTGGTCACCAATCATCCTGACTCAAGACCAAAGTCAGAGACTAATTAGTAAAATTAGTGCCAGAAGACCACAGTCTGCAGTAAGAGATGTAATCCCTTTTCATAATGCAGAATGGAACTGGGTCCCGAGAAGACAACGGATTTTTTGTCATAAATTAGTATTCACTGCAAACAAATTAATTGAAATATGGCTTAGTATTGATGCTCTGTTCCAAAAAGGTATGTTTATTGAAAAAAACAAAGATAGAATTTGACCATGTAATTTTTTTTTCTCAAAAAGTGTTTCAATTCAGATCAGCAAGACAGTATTTATTAAATTTATTTTTTATCTTCAGTGTTATTATTTTCCTAAAAAGGGATAGGCTTCCAAGTTTTCTTCTGTAGAGTCTGTCCTGTGTAGGTTAAAACTCTTTCATATATGTGAGAAGTTCTTCAGGTGCTTCCATCATGTCAGAAAAAAAAATCCAAGGTGCTCTTTTAGAAACTTACAATCTTTTCACTTCCCCAGTTGGCATATTGCTTTCTGATGGCAGTAAATATTAAAAACTTTGGCATTCTTTTCTTATCTATTTTCTTATCTCTGTTTCCTTATCTGTCTCTCCTTGGTTTTCATTACCCTTATGTTATTCATCAAGATAAAGGGGGGGCCTAGAACTGTCTATTTCCCAAAAGTTTCTTTGTGCACTCCATCTCTGTAGAAGAATTTCCTTTTTTAGTTCTTAACCTTTAAGAGGAGCTCATGCCAAGATGGGCTCTTAGCATTATCTGAACCCTTCTGAATATGTTTGAAGTTCAGCCCTATGTTAATGATGTCCACAGAAGTCTTGGCATCATCTTCAAAGATGCGTAGGGCCATATTTTAAAGGTATTTAGGCACCTAAGCATGTTTTTATCTCTAGTTTTAGGTGCCTAAACATGAATTTATCTGCTGCATTAGCTGATTAAAAAAATGTGTTTATGTGCAGTTTAAAAATCTGGCCATAAATTTTCAGGTAACTCAAGAAACAGTCAACCAAAACCAGAAAAGGTTCCAGGGAGGAATACATCACTGTATGATTTGGGGAATTTGGTGGCTGCTTCTTCAGTGTGAATTCGGGGCTAGCTTGCATATCCAGCAATAATTCATGTGAACATTAGAATGTTTGTACTGGAGATGATGAAGCATCCATCTAGACTGTTGTCCCGTGTCCAATAGTTGCCAGTGCTAGATTGAAAAAAGAAAAAAAAAAAAACCCAAACCAAGCAAATACACCCAGGGCAAGAAGAGAACAATATTTTTCCTGGAATATCATGTTACTCTTATCATAGATTAGGGATTTCCAGAGACAGAGGCTGCCCATGTAAAAGGTCCTTAACATGCTGTCAGCACTTAGTGGTTGCAGTACAGCACCGGCCTGAGGTTTGTAAGAAAAATAGCCAGACCATCTCCAGAACCTCCTTTTGAAGGGTAACAGCTGTCTGTTATTCTATTACTGCTATTTCATTTACCGTTAGGATTATTTTCCATATGTACTTTGGATTCATTGAAACTCAATTGCATCAGCACACAGATGCATGAGTACCTTCTTGTAGCCTTTGTCCACTGTCAGTGTGACCCCATTCTCTCTTTCCCCTCTATCCCCAGACGTTAACTTGTGTCTCTTGCTACCAGCTTTTCTGGTACAGAAATGTGACTTACTGATCCGAAGTGTCAAGAGTGTCTCCTGGAGCTCTTTTTAGAAACTGAAGTCCCATTTGCCTGTTCTCATGCTGCTGGGGGTGAGCTGGAGCAAAGCAGTATCAGACAGGAGTCCAGCAGCACACCGAGATCCTTCTGAGCTCTTGAGTGAATACTGTATGGTTCTAGAGATTTGTTCTTGTTCATTTCAGCCATAGCCTCCAAACCTCTTTAATTTACGCTTTTGTTTGAGACAGTTCTTTTAATTTGCCCTTTTCATTGAAGGAGGCAAGTGTTGGACTCCCTTTATGCTCCCCAAGAGTGAATACTAATGCAAGGGATTCTCTGAGGTTTTCTAACTGCTTAAGTTTTATTTTCATCGAGCTTCCCTCTTGCACCTTTACCATCTATCAGCTTTACAGATCCCCTGGCAGACTTCTGGGTTTTTTACATGTCTAAAGATGGCTTTACTGTTAGCATTTTGTGATGTTAGAAAGTTGTTCCTCAAATTCTTTTTTCGCTTGCCAATGTTTTTTTATTTATGGTTTGAATTTACTTACTGGTGTTTAGACTAGAAAGAATTTGCAGACAAGCTAAATGCCAAGGTTATCCATGAAAGTAGAAGAACTGGATCAGCTTAGAAGTTCACTTTTCTTATCTTGACAGTGGCTAACCCCAGATATTTCAGAAAAAAAAAAGGGAGGGGAAAGGGAAAAAAAGGAGCAGGATGATTTCAAATTACCTACTCTCAGTGGTTGATTTTTTCCCTGAAGCCCAATATTTTATATCATTAATATTTTAAATCCAATTGTCCTGTTAATTTGACTGCTTGCTTTCATAATATCTAACAGGAGTGAGTTCCACAATGTGTTTATTGGTGGTTAAAAACATGTTTTTTTTAACTTGAAACTTACCAAATTTCAACACCACTAATTTTTCTTTCTTTTGTACTGTGAAAAAAATAGATCAGACAATTCCTATTATTCATATAAATCTTTCTATGTGGGACTGTTTTGGGGAAAGAGCTTTTACTGAGGAGGGAAAAGAGAAGAAATTGGATGCAGTCAATATATACTTGATTTACTTGGGAGGAACTTTTGCAAATTTGTGGGCAGAAGGTTTATGAAATGAAAAGGTCCTGATTCTAGTGAAAAGAAGAAGAATACAAAAGTAGTCACAATTCACTTTGAAAAGGAAAATTTCAGTAAACTATGGTTAGGTATGTTCCTTGAGAAAGAATTCTGTGATGAAAAATGAAGTTCAGAAGAACTGGCCATTCATAAGAGAGACAAGATTAAAGTCACAGAAGTAAATAGTTGTGAAACATAAGCAATTAATATCCAATATTGAAATCTTTAATGCAGTCATAATGCATAATGCTACACAATGAGATGTATTTTCCTAGACTTTTCAACAAATCAGTCAAAACAATCCAGTAAATTATTATGTTTAGGAACTCCTACAGTGTGGAGGAGGGTCACAGGACCAAGGAATGGAAAACAAAGTATTTGACTTACGAAAATGGGGAAAAAAAGCCCATAAAAAACTACATAGGACACTGTACAATTTTTAAAAAAAAATTTGAATCTAATTATTAGCCAATAATATGTAAGCACATAGAAGATAAACATGGTTTTGTCCAGACAAAATTATCTCAACCCTATTTATTTTCTTTCTTTGTCAAAGTGACTGGAATAAACTGGAAAAGATAATGATGATTTATCTTGCTATTTGTAAAGATTTTTTATGCTGTCATATTACATTCCCAAGAAAATTTTATATGAACTCAAATAATTACATTTTAGATGAACAACTGTTTGGAAAACAATACTCAGAGAATGCATCAATAGCAGTCTATATAACTGGAAGTCAAATTGAACCATACACAATATTTTTATGACCTGGATTAAGAATTGGAAAGCATAATTGGTGAATGCCAAAACTGGGAGTGAGAATTACGGACACTTTGAAGAATAAAATAAAATAAAACATTGAAATATGCAATTAATGAGATTAAACCCGAGGGGAAAAAAGTATAAGGTGATACATACAGAAAGGAGAAGTCAAACACAAAACCACAAAATGGACAGTAACTAGAAACAATGATCTACTGCAGAAAATATCTCCAGCACCACAGACTGAATGTGAGGCAGTTTTTTCTTTCAAAAAGAAAATCTTAGTCAAAGATGCAGAAAAAGGATGTGAGATTTGGGAGGTAATTATTCTGGTCTGTCTACTACTGGTGGAATATTTTATCCAGATTTGGGCACCATGCTTTAAGAAAAACTAAGCTTGGTGAGAGTCCAGGACAGAGTGACAAGAGTGATTGGAGGTTTAGAAAGCATGGTCTGTGAAGAAAGGTTGAAAGAATTTGGTTTGTTTAGTCTAGGAGAAAACAGACTGGGAGACAGACATGTTAGCAGCCTTTCAATATGTGAAAGTTTGTTACAAAAAAACCAAAATTACTTGTGGACTATAGGTAGGTTTAGAAATAATTGAAACAGTTTTCTGTAAAAATTTGAGTTATATATTAGACATGACTTTGTAAATTAGATATTTAAACAATGGAGCATCCAAATGAAGAAACCTGTGCAATCTCAGTTGATGTTTTTTTCATATCAAGTAAACCAAACACTTATGTACTGCATATTAGATCCTCTGTCAGAGCAGGGGGAATATTAGATTGTCTCCTCAACCCTATTTTTCCATCATGAACAGTTTGTTCATCAGAATTTTTTGTATCTGTTACCTAGAAGCATGACTGAAACATGAACAAACTAGCAAAACCCACTATACCTTTATTACACAGTTTTTATTACTTGATGCTATTTTTTTGTTTATTCAAAGAGCCAAACACATTTTTTCAGAATCATTTACAATTAGTTCTGTCATGACTCTGACAACAGCAACCAGCTGTCAGTAAATCTCTACCTACTGCCTTTAAGATAGGAGAACCACAGCTGAACAGCATTCCAGTTGAGAATGAGCTGCTTGTTTATGCAATGACCTAATATAACATGTCAGGGTAATTGTCTGTCCTAGTCTTTATTCAATCTTATGCATTATTTCTGTCTTTAGCCATTGTTGACAATGACCTGACTTTTTTTTGGATGCCCATTCACACAGACTTGCATGGTGCTCCTCCTTATCTTTGTGTGTGCTGGTTATTCTGAGTGATGTTATGTCACTGAACATTTTGTTGCATTGTTTTTCACCTTTTCTGCCCATCATTGTTATATATTAAGAAACAGTCCTAGTTTACATTCTTTATGTTCTCTTATCTTAATCTATTGCTAGGATAAAACTATCCCATTAATATCCTCTGCCTTTTTTTATGTTCCTCACAACAAATGCTTATAAAGTCACTCCATAGCATTTTTTTTGCCTTAACACCCTATATTGAAGGATGCACAGCAAAAGTAACCACACACTTGACTTGTCCACAGTTGAATGTCTTTCATTTAGTGGAAAAGAACAGGATCTTAGGGATGCTATTTTAGATGTCTATTTTAGATTACATGAACTAATTGCCAGTTGCACTCCACTGAATCTAAAGATATTCTGACTGGCTCAGACCTGGAGTTTAAATATGTTGGCCGGGTGAATTATCCTAAAAGCATATGAGGATATTTGAACAATAATCCTTTTCATTGTGGCTGAGTGGTATGCTTTGGAAAACATTGGCTGCTAAGACTGCAGAGGCTGAAATTACATCTAGTCACTGTTTCACACATGGTTCAGCATTGTAGAATTTGTAGAGTAGCAAATAAATACCAGAAACTTGTTTGTGGTGGAATCCACTAGAGGATTCCAATGGCCTCCTTATGTTTGTGACAGAGCACGAACTTCCTCAGTATATGACACACAAGGGGGGATGAAGCATCAAAACCATGGTGAAACCAACAGTAGAGTGAGCATCAGTCCAGTGCAAGTGTACCAGTTTGAAAACAAACCAGTGTGAGACACCAAGTCAGAATAACAATTTAATAGGAAAATTTAAAAAATAAAGGCAGAAAACACTGGTTTAAACTGGCAGAGTCTGGATACAACCTGACACCTTGTCGGGCAGGGTGGTGGTAGCAGTCCGATTAAATGGTGGCTGCAGACCTCCTGAAGTGATGGATGTGGTTCTGTTGAAGCAGTGATCCTGTAGAAGGGTCTGGTCTTCCTCAGAAGGTCCAGTGGTGGTTGTGTAGCTCTTGTCCTCTGGGAATCCAGTGGGAAAGGCTGCCTGTGGTGTTCCAAACCTCCGAGTATATACAGATGGGAATGCTCAGTTCCTCCTCCTGGGCAGAGCATCTCCCAGTGGGATGGTGAGTCATGAGACAAGGCCTTGATGGGCCATTAACAGGAGAGGGTCTGGAGGGAGGAGGTGAGGAACACTGTCCCACCTGGTTTCAGCAGCTCATGAAGATGGTAACAGGATACACTGCAGCCCAGGACAGTAAGCTCTGAGGTGGTGCCCTGCATGAAGAGACAGCTCCACAGACAAGCTGAAACTACAACTTTCTGCAAAGTAGTGTTTGAATACCAGGACATTAATAGCTGAAACACTATGTTAAAAAAGGCCTGATTACCATTTCTTGAGTCCAGAAAGATTATTTTCAGTCAACAGAGAGTGGTTGCTACACAAAGAAGGAAACCTTCTGAGGTAAAAGCTGAAATGGCCTATACTGAGCATTCTCTGTGAGGACACTGAATTCTCTAAAAATTGGGCATGAAAACTAACAGCAAAACTTAGGAAATGAGACTCTGTGGCTGAAGTTTAATGGAATAGAAATATAGAATAGCCCAGGTTTGAACGGACCTCAAAAAATCATGTGGTCCAGACTTTTGGAGGGGAAGGAGCTTAGAAGAAATGACATTTCCTTTACAAATGAGCCAGGATGTCTATCTTGGCCATATGACTGGGCAGATTTGCTGTTACATGGCAAGAGCCAGGATGAAGCATGTGTTGTTGGCTGAGATAGGTGAAGATCTGCAAAAATCCTCTTGACTTCCCCAACATGAATTCTTTATGTATGATTGCATGAGGAGGTTAAGAAGAGGGAGGACATGAGTAGATTGACAACACATGTATGATATCACTAGAATATGTCCCTTAGCTCCATCATGACCACCCTTGTCTCTGGATTCCTTTACCACCTCCAACACTGACGAGAATCTCACAAGTGAAAAGAGAGACAATTCTGCTTCTGGGCTTGATCATTCCCTGAAAGTCAGTAATGAAAGTGACAAAATTGCAGCTGTGATTCAACCATGGGATGGTTTCAAGGCAAATTCTTATAGAGCAGTAAAGATTTGTCCATGCCATTCACTTGAAAGAAGTCAGCTACTTGAGATATCTACAGGAAGAGATGTCAGGTTTTGAAAAATAAAACCCATGAAAACCTACAAACTAAGGCCACAGAATTAGTATTGGTTGGTCTGGTTAACCTAGAGTTTTGCAGTTGCCAAGCTGATAGGGATAATTGCATTGTTTTATGTTTAAAACTAAACCCCTAGGATTTTCTCTTCATAGTTATCACTGGCTGCAGAATCATCTCCTTGATGTTGAATTAAAAAACTATAAAAATGAAAACAGCTACCATATGTTCATCACTGTGATCTTTTAAAATGTGCACCAGGTATGAGATGATAAAAACCACTCTTTTCTGAATCTTCAGGGAGCCTAAAATTTTATCTGTAACAGAGATGTAACCAAACTGCTTCATTCAGTTTGATTGTCCATTGTGAAACTTAAAGATAACAAGAGTGCAACAATTGTTAACTATTTAAATGCTGATTAAGTTGAAGGATATTTTTGTGACTGTTCCACAACTCCAGCCCCCTACGATATTTTATATGTGTTCTTGCTTTTGTTTTAGAGGTCTCAAAATTCCATCATCTGTCCCTATCTCAGCCTAAGGCAACTTCTAAAATACTGTTTTGTGCACACCTCCCAAAAACTATAGCACACTGAAGATGTCTGGTTAGAGCCAGATAAATGAGATGTCCCAACAACAAACGAAGAAAACAGCTGGAAGTTAAAAATTTAATCTACATTTCCAAAAGTTTCTCTCTGTTTCCCTTAATTGGCCAAACCGTCATAACTTTTGAGAGGTAGCTCAGTCTAAAACAAATAGGATCACTGAAACCAGGGAGAAGATAAATGGCTTTGCCATTGATTCCATGATGATTTTTTGCCTTTTCTTTTATATCCATTTTATATACCCTTTTATATAATTTTATGTATTCCCAGTCCTTTTAGCCCGCATACTTGTAATTTCCTAAATCTGGTATTTTAACTTAGACCAAATATTCTGTTAAGCCAGGAGCCCAAACATCCTGAGGCCTCCACTGGAGGCCAGAAAGCCCTATGCTATCCTGAGAAACCACAGTCTGCCCTAGAACATGTTCTGTACACTAAGATAGGCCCATGCAGAGGGGAAACTCCTCGAAATGAGGGGTTCATTGAGCCTCTCACTGGGATTCTTTGATAGATATGCTAATTTGCAAGGCCTATAAATTGTATACGCAATCTATTGGGTGTGTGCAGTCCGGTGGGCATTTCGGCGCATTCCACCTGGATGTGCTGCACCTAAGGATCCTTAAATAAATACTAAGGTAAAAACCCCTTTTCCTTTAACCGAGTCTGACTTTTAATTTTAAGGCCACGAAAAAGGCAACTCCATGAGTAGAAGTGTCACTGCCTGGTCCAGACAATGGTGCTTAAATTAGAACTACACTCAGGAATTTGCCATTGTACATCTCAGTAGTTGTTCAATGTTCATAACTGAGAATCCCATCTTGGGTTGGGATTTTTCTGTGGTAGATGTTACAATACTAAGGACAGGGTTTTAGTGTAAACCAAGCACTGTGCAGATTCATCCAAGGTGGCCTGGTTACCAGAAGCAGTACAGATGTGTTTGTGTATAGGCTCATGGTATGATAGCCGGTAACTTCCTGGTTAAAGCTAGATCAGTTCTCTCTCTAATACTCTGCTGTCTGCAGTGTGACATATCCTTAAAACAGTTCTTATTCCAGGAAAAAATTAGTATTATTTTCATGTTCACACCGAAACCCTGTGGTAGAATAAGGAACCAACTCCTTAATTCTTAGACTCTGGTGTTTAATTAAAAGACCAGACTGCTGCGTGCTCTTTAGTGATCCTGGCTCTGCTAGTGCACCCAGTACCAGTTTGGCAGCCCCACCCAGGCTGCTGCCTGCTGCCTGGGCACAGTCAGGGCTCCTTCCCTTCCCAGCAAAGTCACCTTCCTTTCCCAGCAGAGCTCCCCAGCCCCTCCTGAGCAGCAGACAGAGTTCCTCAGCTCACTTCCACAGCTCTGTATCGGGACCCTGGGCCCCACGAGAGTGATTTTCAACCCTAGGTTAAAGGAGTAATGCATCCAAAGAGACAGGGACCCTGCTGTCAGCTAGTTGAGCCAAAATCAGTCATGATACAAGCCATACTATTTTAAAAAATAGTAAGGTATTTATGTGTGAGATTTGAATGTAAAAAATGTTCATAAAGCAGGTGCAGAGAAAAGAAGGAAACTATGCTTATTTTAAATGCTTTTTTCATAGTCTGTTGACAAGTTGACAAGAAGTTTAGAGGTTTATTTTACCACATGGATGTGAGCTAGAACTCGTAAGAACTTTTTGTCCTTAATTTTGTAGTCATGGAGCAAATTCTTTGGTTGAAGGAAGGCACTTAGAAATCTAATTCCTACAGCAAGAAGACACTTGATTTAAAGTAATCCCTATACCTTAGGTTCATTCATTGGAAAACTCCCTTCCTTCTGGAACAATTAAATGAAAATGAAAACTAAAGCAGAACCCCCTTGGCAGAAGAGATTTCCACTGCTATGTTTGTCCTTTACATGTCATATGAATCAAGCAATATAAAAATTGTAGCTCAGAGAGGCAAACTAGTGCCCTAAATTCTGCGCTTCCTCTGGTTTGAGACCAGGAAAAGACACGAACAAGTTATTTCAGGTGAAATAGAGTTAGTTACTGTAACCTCTGTCTTGAGGGATGCCTTGCCACAGAGTGTCTTTCTTTGGACTCTATTAGAAAAGCTATGATCTGAAATTACTTCATATTTACCAGCAATGGTTAAGTCTGCTACCACAGGGTTCTGTGAAAAACAGGATATTTTTAAAGTGAGTTATTGAACTAAATTTTCTGGAAGGTGCATGGATATTAATGTAATTTCTTGAGAAAGCATGAATTCCCTCAAAGTTTTTCTTAATTTCTATACCTACAGTTCTGTATGGCTTCTTTCCACAATGTACTACTGAAAAACAGGACAGCAATGGTGTCTGATGTGCATTGATCCAACATAGTTTTAAGACTATTAATCCAATCAAACTCCTGAAGTATCTACTGGCATAAGTACTTGGTGGGAAATATTGTGAAATGTTGCAGAATCAGGAGGATTTCCATGTCTGAATATTTTTATCATGAGCGTCCTTAGACTGCAATTTCAAAGCAACATGAGCACAAAGCCATTGTAAATCATTCCTTTCTCTTTGCACTCTACAAGGAACATGCCACAGCTCTCGTCTCATTCATGTTGAGATGAAAATCAATTAATAAATACATGACAAAGACCTAAATTAAAAAAACCCAGGTACATATTAACATTTTCCCTATAGCAAGTAGATTTTACAAATATACAAAGAAATTATAATTAAGGACTAAAAAAAATTTCACCAGAGTTGAACTTGTTTCTGACTTATGCTGCTTGGCAGAGAAATCCCCCAAACCCTGTCACTCTTCTTGCTGTGTTCACACACTGCAGAAATCACAGTGAACATGCTGCCAAAGCAGATTGTGGTGGTTTCTTTCCTCATCAAACTATAAAACTGTTGCATTTATCTGTGCAAAAATGTTAGAGCTACTTTCAGACTCCTGAAGAAACAGCACAGTCCTCCAATTTCCTTTGAGTGTCATTATGCCAGAACATATCAATATCTGACTTAGGCAAGCTGAGGCCCCCCACACCACGGTAGGAATACAACTAATGAGGCTTTAAAATAGACAAGTTATGATATTCCATATGATATTCCAAGTTATGATATCTGTGGGTTAAACAACAAGGTAGTGGTTTGCCCTGAGGAAAAGGCTAATAACACAAGCAGCTCCTGTAAGACTTCTCTGCAGTTGAACTATTTTATTTTAGACACCAGTCTAGAATTGTTTCAGTTTATGTCAATAGAGCACTTGAGAACACTGAAATTTTAATAAAGTCTTTATTTCTGCTGTTTATGAGGGTTATTAGATCTCTGGTGTGGCACACTCAACTCTAGAGCCTCCTCAGATCAAGCTGTAGGTGCAGAGCGGCCGTGGTTTGTACATGGGAATGCAGCTCAAGCCAGCCCTGCTCAGTCTCCTGCTGCCCTGAGAGGCCATAGCGTGGGTGAGTCCTTGCTGAGCCTGGTGCTTGCCAGGACACTTCAGGGGACAGCTGGGCTTGGTGGTGTGCTTTGGTGACAACTGACACACTGATGCATGTGTGTGCCACTTCGAGAACCTACCTTACAAGACCAGCAGGTGCTTTGAACTTCCAGCCTGGAGCAATAAATATTGACTGATGGCTGATTGATTAGCAGTCTGATAGCATCTTCTAGTGATCTTTCGACCTTCTTGCATTTTTAAGAAGGTCCCTAAATGTAGCTTTCCCTTTTCCCAGCATGGCTTTAAAATTACTTGCAGTGTTCTAAGTTAGCAGAGCCTGATATTTCTACCTTCTGGTGGAAGTCCCATGCCAAATTTGATCCACTGCAACACTGAGACATTTTGATGGTGTATTCTGTGCCTTGCAGGAGATGGAAAAATTATTTGCCTCCCCTCTAGTTTCTGCAGGGTGATTGATAGCCTGATTAAACCAGGCTGACTCCATTTGGTTACAGAACTGAGGTTTTGCTACTGTGAAAAAAAAATCCTGTTACAGTGCTTTGCAGTTAAAAAAAAAAAATCACGTGGATTCAGACAGAAATATCTGCCTCCATGGAGACAGTGCAATGTTCGGAGAGGACAAATGTTAGTTCTTAGTTTGAATATTACTTGCTACTTCCAGAAGTCCAGCATAGTGAGGCCCTCAGAACACAGAGAACTACATCCACATCCTTAGTGGTAATGGCAAAGGCCATACAGTTTAGGGAACTAAGAGCTAATTCTGGTAGACATGAAACAAATTTATAATTATTTTCAGCTAGGCAACATTCTATATCTGTTCTTATAAAAGGCCTATTGAAATGTATAATAACTGTGTACTTGAATAATGAAGTGGTCACCTTTTGTTGCTGAGTTTAGAATTTAAAGAGGTAGGTCTGCGTTTCAAGGGAGTTTACATGGGGACTGGCTTAACCAAAAGAAATCATTATACATAAGCAAGTAATAAATACCAATTCATTTGAGACTTGAAGGTTAGTAACCATGGAGAGCAAATGGCAGACCTCTAGGTAAATTAAAAAGAAACTTTTGCTAAATTTCTAGAACCTGCTCACTTCTTTTTGAATTTCACTTCCTTATGTGCAACCACAGAATTGGGGAATACCTTTATATTTCCTCAGTTTTCTATTTTAGTGTCATAGGATCTCTGTTTCTTTTTACAATTTTTTTTTATGCATCCCTAGATTAATTGTAAAAGCAGTTTCACAAACAATAGTTATTTTTACTTGCTAGCAAAAATCTTACTAACTGCATGTTACTGCAGCTTGTATATAAAGTATGTATTTCCTATTGCCTGAGTGAATTGTATGAGTTTTACATCACTCCAGCAATTATGTCAAGCTGATGAGCGTAATGTAAATAATCCAGCAATTGTTTTTGTATTGTGCCAGTGTATAAGGTCACTGCCCTAAACACTGAGTCCTGATTTAACAAAGGTTATTTTTTTTAATAAGGCATACTAATCCTACTGTATTGGTAGCTCTGTCCCTCTTTTGAGTTGAGCTCTGCTATCCCACAAATTGGATGAAAATCTCATTAGTGGAGCTATAATGAGCTGGCAATGAAACCCCTTCAAGCTTGCATGCTTACAGCCATTTGCCTGTTTGTCTTACTCTTCATCATGAGCCTAAAATTGCCCATTAGGATTCCAGTGAAGAGCAACTCTGACTGGAGCTGCAATGCTGACAGAGCCACCAAACAGGCAGAAATCTGTCAAAACCCAAAAGGGCAGTAGGGTATTATTTATGGAGGGACTGCACCTGTGCACGTGTATATATATGCTTGTTTGTCCACAGGTAAGCTACAGGGAGCCGGGGGGAAGAGAAGAGGAAAAATAGAGATAGAATAGTTGGATAGAATTAGGGAAAAGAGAGTAAGGAATTAGTTTTATTGGAACTTTTAAGCATGAGTCAGAAGCATTTCATTGTACCTGAAATTAATCAGATGTCAATGAAAGGAACTTCAAGCAAGCTCTTGCTATTAAGTGTCATGAATGTCAGCATTAATGCCAGAATAGGGAGAGCCACAAGATGGTTATGCAGATCCTTTGAATCGAAACTGTTCAAATATGACTCCAACACAGAAGAAAACAAGTGGAAACCACGGTGAAAGCATGACCACTCAGATGACAGGTGATTCTGCTGCCTTCCAGAGAAACAATATTTTAAAAAGTCAACATCCAGGATGCTGAATGCTTCAGAAAAACTAAAGACCTGTTGTGATAGCAGAAGCTTCAAAGCTGCCAAGGCTAACAGGAGATTGAGTAAAGTTTTCTAAAAGCCCAGTCTGTCACAGATACAATGAAGTCACATATAGCCTCTACAATTTACTATCAGCATATTTTAGTGTACTGTACATAGTCAGCAAATGTTTTAGAAAATAAAGTTGCCAGTAAAAAAAAAAAAAAAAAAAAAAAAAAAAAGACACCATTGTGGCAAACACTTGAAACTGCAATCCAGTTTCTACTCGAATGCAGAATTAGCCAGGCATGGAATATTAGTCAAAACTCTCATTCTGTTTATTAGTTTATCTGTAAGATTCAGCCTTAAAGAATCTTTGGAATGTTCTATTCTCTTAAATGACAAACGAAAAAAAAATCCTTCTCAAATTAAGGCCTTTCAAATAAAAAGAAAAAATAGAAAATATAAGGCATTTTAGAAAAGCTCTAGCTAGCATTTAGCAGCAAGAAAAAAACCACCAAATTAAAATGGGAGACAAACCCAGGATGAAGTCCTTCCCAGAAAAGAAAGTATGTTTAATAACGTATACTGTTTAGACTATGAAACTGCATGTCTTCTTTTTCTTGTTTTTTAGTTTTCATTTATAAATGTGCTTCCTGCTTTGAAATCAGGATTTGCTATGTTAAACTCTGCTCAAAACAAAGTCAAGAAAATCTGATAGGCATAGAGCTTTTAATGAATTCTAACAACTAAACAATTAAACTTGCATTGCAGTCAGGCTTCTATGATTTCTATGTCCCTAATCAAGTTTACCAAACTTTTAAAATGCTTAAAGGTACAAGTTAAAACACAGTTAACATTAAGCACCAAGAAAAGAAACACAGTCATGTATCAAATCAAAGAAGGTCGATCTGATGACAGGTATGAAGAAGTTGACGTGGGATTCACTGTACTTTAAATTGGCTATATAGAAGTTAGAAATATAATCTAAGCTAGTCAGGCAGACTTCTGTGGTCAGTAAAGAGATAGGAAATTCCAGAGAGTGATTCATCACACTCTGTGATGAAGAGCATCAGTCCACTGTCCACAGAGGGAGCCTAGATGACAAGCATAAGCTCTGATAAAGATACAGTAAAACGTTAAAATTGTTGACTGAGTTTTTTTCTGTCCCACAGCCATCTGACCAAATTTCTCTAAAATATTTCTGCCCTTAAGAATCATTTCATCTACATATTAATCAGCTCCTGAAGCACTGCATCCTTTAAACCTGTATAGGACACAGTAGAGGTTTGGTAGTAAATTTGTGTGTGGATCAGGTGTTCTGGCCTTGGGTTGGCTGTTCGTATCACAGATGCAAAGCAGAGTTTCCTTCTGCTGTTGAGTTTTTAAACATTATTCCTCTTCTATCAGAGCCCTCAAGGTAGACAAGAGTGTTCAGACAACAGAAGTTAATAACATCAATATCCTGCTGGATGCTGATATATCCTACTTACTGTGCTAAGTATAAACTATTACTTATCTTGTGTGAAATCTGTTAGATTGAAAAAGAATTAGAGTTCATCAATATAGAGGAAATGCTTTGATTTGCACTATGGATATTGGAGACTCATTATGACTTAGTGAGTTTTGAAAATAATTTAAAAAGCAAACCAAAAAAAATCACAATTTGAAGTCCAAAAAGCTGTATTTCAAGATGTGGTGGTTTGGGTTTTTTTCTCACTTCATATTTATTATTTATAATAACACTGCATGGAATATGTTCAACAAAAATAAAAAAGTTTTAATAAAAGGAAATTTTACTGCAGCACTTCACTTCTGAATATTTCTTAAATTGAAAAAGATGATAGAAATTTTTTAAATTGCAGGTCATACATAACCAATGGTTATAAATTAACTGCTTTCTTTACTGCAAGTTTTGTTAACCATAAAATAATGATTCAGTGAGTGTTGAATCCATATTGATTCCTCACCGCAGGGCCCAGAAAGGATGTCTGTGGCTTATACCATTTTATGCTAATCTACCAGGTCATTTCTGTTCAGAAGACCCACAGTCAGCTGCTTTATGCTGTCCTGTGCTCTCAGCCAGGTGCACGTCTGTGCCTCAGTGGATGTGAACAGCTTTAACTCTGTCTGCAGTAGCTGAACAGCGTGTAGGAAGACACAGAACCATGGCCAGCTGTATCATTTTCTTCTAGATGAAATAATTTCTTCTCAAGTTGTATAAGAGACAGGACCATCTGATAATGATGCTGGAGAAGAGAAATGAGAACAGTAGCCACAATTGATCAAACAGAGTGTACTGTTGAGACCACTGCTTGTGTTAACAAAATTCACTCTGGCAATGGCATAGACTAAGTGTGCTGGCATTGCAACAGTTCTAGAAGATACACACTGAAGGATCTGAGTGCTCTGATACAAAATTGGAAAAAGCAGGAACAGGGGCAAGAGGTCACATTTGATTTCACATGCTGTGCTCCACAGTAACATTGCTGCATCTCAGCTCTGTGTGCCAGATCCTGTCTGTGCGAATCCTGACCAACTGCTGAAGTCAAACCCATTTTTCTGTCTATAAAGAAGCACATTGTCCACCCTGTGAAATAAAGATTAAGATTGTTTTTCATTGAAAACTCTTTATTAGTTGTTTACTGGAAATGTGACATACACCCACTGGGCAAATGAGTTTCACCACTGTGACAGCAACACAACACAGCAGTCAATCCCAAAGGAATGTTAGGACAGCAGTTTGGTAATGTTTTTTATTGACCATTTAAATTCTTTTTCATAGACTTTTTTTTTTTTTTTTTTAATTTTAACTATGCTAAGCAGTTCCAAAGTCAGAAATTTCTTAGTTTTTTTTTTTTTTTTTCAAGTAGCTAATAAACAGAGCAATTCATTCCATCTTGTCCTGACTTACTCCACCCTCTTCTATCACATATTTGTGGCTATTCTTCTGCTGTATGAGTTGCATTCAGCTTTACACACTTCCTAAGTCACAGACTGTGGTTCAGGGCAGTAGATTTTGCCAACAGAGGACAGATAGAAATTGTAGCATGTTTTTTTTGTAAGGAAGAAGTTATCACCTTTGAACGCTATGCTGCAGAACTTGCAATTATCACTCTAGGTTTATGTGATTATTTTATCCTTGGGATACTCTCTTGTTTATCTTTTAGCTTCTTGGAATAATAAAGTTGCCACTTTTTTTGTTATTATTTTTTCATATCACATTTTAATGTATTGGTGTAATTGTTTATAAATTGGCAATGTTCACCTCCAGCTAAACCCCGAGATCTTTGAAACCTCTGAATAATGTCAGAGATGTCAGGGAAAGAAACAGCGATGTTTCCAGGAACTCTAGTGTCTGATGGAAATGTTCAGATCATTGTTCAAGTTGTTAAGAGGTTGCCCAGGGATTTTAGGCTGAGCCATAGAAGTTGTAAAAATCATTACTCCTTTGATCATTCTCCTTCCTGTCCTTTTCAGTGCTCTCCTGAAGGCTTATATTCAAAGTGACGGTGATGAAATATTGGAATTGCTCTTCCCTTTTTCTCATATGCTAAGCTTATGGGCAGTCAGTGTTGATAATAGTGATGATGATCTTGAAGTCTCTGAAATCTGTTTTTCTGCCTTTTACTGATCTATCCAGATACAATATCCCAAAGGTTCTTCCCTTTTTTTCTTTCATCTGCCAGTAGATCAGGCTTCTGATCTCATTGTTTGTGATGTCTAGGAGAGGAATATTGGCCACACAGATCATAGTGAAGGGCAATGTTGATGCTATCTGTGGTTTGCACATTGTGCCAAATGTATTATGGCATTATGTTTTATAGCCTTTCACGTGTGTTATCCCTCCTCCCTTTGTGTGTCAGGACGCAGTGTGCAACTGCAGCTAGGACTGCAGTGAATGATTTTAGCTGAGCTATCTTACCCTGAAGAGTCTGTATTGACATTTTAATGTCTCCTCACACATTTCCTATATCAGGGCCTTCTGCCTCTAAAACTGATTTTCTTTCCACGATTGGATTTCTTCTCTGTGTTTTCCACAATTACTCCCTTAGCCAATAACTTTAAAGCTTGTCTAAGAAACAACTCTCTAAACAGAAGTTTTTCAGACTTCTTCCAACTTTCCTTCTAGGTATATTTAACATCTCAGTGTCTGGTTTTGGATGTAATGTTCTTTATGGAGTAAGTCACTTTTTTTGGTTATTCTACCAAGAGGCTCATTTCTACTAGAGTAAGTCCCTGCAACATTTATTCAAAATAGGGCATGGAATTAGTTGTCTTGAAGAGAAACTCTTCCTGCTGATTTTGTGTTCAAGGTGTCAGTTTTCTCTGTCAGACAAGGGTTCAACGGCTTCTTCTGTCATTAAAAATAAATAATTTGTTGCAACTTGCCTGAGTTGCATGATTTCTGGAAAGACTTGATGATCTTCATGATGTTCAGATAATTTTACCTGACTTAATAATCATCTAAGATTATTTATATGTGGGGTGGTTATTAGTAATGTTTTGCAAGATGCATTGAATTTCCATTCAAGTTTTCCTTTGAAGGCTAAATAATGCCAAATTGTAAATTATGAAAATTGGGATAATAACAAGTTCCCCCAGAAACTTCCCAAGGGGTCATAGACTGGGTATAAACTGTAATCTTGGAGGGGGAGGTCTCTGTCTTCAAGACAGTTTTATGTAAATTTTCAAGAGTTATGTTATTGTAGCACTATACATTCTTAATGCTTTCTTTATTCATGTATGAGGGACAAAATCAAAGACCTCATAGGCATTGCATATTGTCCTGAGATTTTCTGGTTCTGCCAGTCTTTATACACTACATGTCAATCAGAAACCAATCCTCAAAAGTACTAGTATTTCTTTTTGCATCCTTTTCATTCCCATGTGAAATTTGCATTGGTAACAACACTGGAGTAGATTTTTTCTGATATGATCAATGTTAACAGTTTGCAAATGGTTGGGAGATGTGATTATTTAGAAGCTGGGAACTACTTGATGGCCAGTGTTTTTGTTGTGAATAATTAACGTTATTCTGACATGCATCTTAATGATTATTCCCGAGAGAAGTCACTGAAATTTTGAGCTGGTCATAGTGCAAAAACACAAGATACTGAATCCAAAAAGTGTGGACAACACATGGTCCTGCCATTTTATTTTTTTTAAGGGATCTCTTGACTGTTTCTGCTGCTGATTTTAGTTTTAATTTTTGTCAAACCTCTGTTCCAGGACCTTCAATCCACCTGGTATTTCTTTTCCGTTTAATAAGGTTGTTTGGAACTTTGTTGCACAACTTTATAGACTTTGGAAAGTTTCTAGAGATTCCTCCTAATAAAATCTTTTGTTTTAAATTGAAAGGTCTTTCAGTCTGCATGACTCATATTTTTATATCTTTTAGTCTTCGGATAAGGAGGGTATGGTACACTTGTTCAGCTCTGGATAATTAATAAATATTAATAATAACCTGTGTATAACAAATTAAAAGAGGGAATTTTTTTTTTGTAACTGCAGATTTTTTAATATACTTGAGCATTTATAAATTGACTGGTTTCTGAAACTGTGACTGACTTTGTTCACCTGAAATGTGTATTTTTTTGTTGTTAGTGGTTTTCCTCTTTCTCCATGTATTTCCTTCATCTTATCTAAACTTAACTCTGGATGACTTTATTTTGGTGTTTGTTTGTTTCTTCATTTTTCTTCAGATATTCTTCTGCAGGAATACTATTACCTGGACTCCATTTGTTGAAGAAGATATGCTCTTGGGTATAATCCACAGCCTGTAACTTTGGCCATCTGACCAGTTTTACATGGGAATTGAATAAGGAAGGTTAAAGGATTAAACCTCAAGTATGACAAACAATTACCTATTGATATCTCTAGAATCTTTCAGAGAGCTGGAGTAAAGTCAGTATAGTGTTCATTTATTCAGAGAGAGAGAAGCCTCAGAACTTTATGATTCATGGTAGCAAAAAAACAATTGACAAAAAAGATGGTATTAATGTCTGCTTTGATCAGTAATGTTTGTGACACCTGGGTCATTACTATAAGATTAGCTATCATTACAGCTAGATACATCTCTTCCTCATTCATTTCAGTAGTCTGCCTGGAAAGACTTGAAATATGGATAGGAAGAAATTATATGTCACAGGAATGGGATCACCATTACTTTTCAAAATTAGCATTGCAAAGTTGCCAAGGTAAAAGCTGCAGTGATTATTTCCAAAATATATTTTAACTGGCAGTAAAATAAATTTATTTTCCCTACGTCCAGTCCCATTTTGCCCATGACAATAAATGGTAAGTAACCTTCTTGTCTTTATCTCAACCCACATGTTTTTTCATCCTATTTTCTTCCCATGACAAAATGTGGTTTAAATGTTAGCCAGAGTTAACTGAGCACTTTTCACCATAGTCTGGTTTGTTGTCCTTTTTACTGAGGCTCCTGCCATAGGTGCATTTTTCCATTCATGTTTGGTGAGTGTGGTTTTTGAGAGAATCCCCTGACCAGGCTCAAGGCTGACATTGCAGAGATGTCTCAAAGCATAAAGGCTGGATTTCCTTTGGAGGAAACTATCTAGACAAAGGACTGCTCCTGGTATGATCCAGCCATGAAGGAATATTCTGGCCAGGGAATGCTGGAGTTAGCTCATCCTGGAACACTGCACACACACTGGGCCTGACAAAAGCCCTTTTGGCTACACAGTTCCAGCCCTGTAGTGTTCCTGCTAATGCAGACAAAGCCAATGACCTCCTTGAAGATTACTTACATTAAAGCTAAAGAACATAGACAAGTTAAATAAAAGACAAGATGGATTTGCTTTGGTGTTTTGTAATTTCTGTCTGTATCTACAGTGCTGTAGGAACAGACCCTGACCTACAGACCAAAAAGGAAAAAAAACATATCCCACACTGACCTAGGGCCATTGCCCCAGACATGGTATGCAATGCTTGCTCCAGGTATTTTCAGGTCATAGGCACAATTCTGAAATCCACTTTAAAATTTTATTTTCAATTTGAAGTGACTCAGATGTGGCAGTTCTGTCATGGCCTATGACATGGTGTTTTATAGTGTCATGCTGCAAATGTGATGCATACTATGGCAGTGGCAAGAGGTGAAACAAGCAGGTACATATATACTTGTAGGCATAAAGCTCACAGCATAGGACTTCAATACAGTTTCCTTTCATCTTAGAGCAAAACCACACAAGGCCACATCTGAGTTTCACCTCAGAGGGAAGTAATTGAGAGGAAAATGCCAAATAGCAGTTCAGAGTGCATGTAGTTTGGACAACCAGTGGAACAGAACCTTAGAGAAATAAATAGATGAGTTGAGAGAAGCAGATGCACCTTCTTCTGAAGAGCAGACCACTGTCCAAGAGGAGAGCATGTAGTTTCTACCAAGACAGCAAATGTTGCTATCTGTGCAACATATATCGTCCTTATAGATCACTTCAACTCAAGATGTTCTGTGATTCTATGGAAATTGTTTCAGTCTACTCATACTGAGATTAAATTTTGTAAAGCTATTATATGCACGGTGTTCTCCCCTGGCATAAATAAATGCTTACCACCAAGGGGATTACCAAGAGGTATCCTTATCAGTCCTTTCAAATCTTGCTTATTTTCCTCCTCTTAAGCAAAGCAGTCACGATTTTCCTAGAATGTCAATGTTCTCTTCAAGTGAATCTTTGTTTTGGCAAAAACAGTCAGGGTAAAGAGACAGACCTATTGTCACCTCCTAGAATACCTTTTCTAGCCAGGATTTAAACAGAAATTAAACTGTAAGAGAAGGAAAATGTCTCCAAAACTGTGTGCCATAACTCTTGCCAAGACCAGCTTTTAAGACTTTCACTGATGACATTTGGGTTCAGACTCAGCGAAGTGACTCTGAACTTTCTATTAAACCTGGGCCCTGGGTCTTCATCTCTTTCTGTTAATTAGTCTTAGTCTCTGAAGAATTATGATGTCTTGTGATGCCAGCAGAGCTCTGAAAGGTCTAAGTTTGTCAGTTATCTCCTGTTTGCAGGGAGTTTATCAGTCCTCCAACACGCTCATCTCAGGCAAGGATAGCATCCTTCATCAGGCTGTTCTGGAATCCATGTCCCTAAGTGTCCTGCTATTTGGTTATTTTTAAAGTGTCCGAATGGAAAGAATTAATCACTTATAATTTTACAAGTATATAAAAAACATTGCTCCTTTACCAGGAATATTATTAGGCATTATGCTGCAAGTGGTATGAGTGACTCCAGGAACAAAATGTCAGATTCAGGATAGGATTGCCAAGGTGCATGAATCATGCACTTAAGTTCAGAAAAAATTCACAAAGGAATTCTCAGAGGATTAATCATTTTAGTAGAAAGTACATGAAGTGCAGCAGTTGACAGCTGGGTTTTTTTGTTTGTATAGTTGGTTTCCCATGTAATTTTCTTTATTTTTGGGGCAGGGGCAGTGAAGATTTATGAATCTTATTCACTTCACTGTGAAAGACTGATGTTTTCATACTTTCATCATTCAGGTTACACGTAATGTTTGCTGTATATGCTATGAAGGCTTTTATTTAGCATTAGTCATATGCACCAGCCTTGGAGAACTGAACTTGCTCAATACACAGAACAATTTACTGAAAGAGCCATCAGTGAAACCCTGGTGGTTTGGCTATGGTTCTTCATGTCTAAATTGTAGGTTACCCTCATTTCCACTAGAAGTCATATGAAAAACATTTTCTTCAAGGTCAGAATTCGACCTTATTATAGGAAATATGTTTATTACTTGTTGTCCAACTAGAACACTGGTATGAGGCTAAATTTTATTTGATTTCAAAAACTGAGGAAAATTCAGGTTGTTGTATGGCTAAAATCAGCCCCAAAGTAATTTCCAGCATTAGCAGTAAAGACAAAGAGACTTTGGAAGCCAATGGCACCAATATTGAGCAATATATAAAGAAAAGATTTTTGTTTGCATGCTCTTATGGAGAGTGGAAACGAAATATAATATAAAGTGGACATTATTCTGGTCTGACAATCTACCATGCACATAGTCTCTACTCCCCTGTTTGTCCTGCACTGACAATGCAGGGGGATTTTAAATGCTGGTGGATATGAGTAGGGAGAGAAGGAGAAAGACAGGGACCAGATGTTAGCTTGGACCTCCAGGAGTTATTTCAATAGATCTGTTTGCCCAACCCAATAAAATAATAAAGCAAAAATATTTGCACTTCTGGCTGAGTATGCTTATTGGGATTTGCTTATAAATAGAAAGCAAACGGGTGCATAAAGGGGAATCATCAATAAAAGTTATGGACTCTGCTATATGCTAAAATGAGAGGCTGCATTCTGAGCACAGAATCAAGTTCTATCAGAAAACTGTGCATCATAACAGATTGAAGGACTGTCATAATGTGTAATGCCAGTCACAGCATTGAAATTTATCTATTTACATGAATAATTCAAGATTTTATCAGGTTTTAGGGGCTATTTTTTCATTCAGTTAACTGCCCTCCTAAGGGCTAATATACTCTCTGGTGGCATGAGTGAAGAAGAAGGAACTATTCCCATTTACACCACTAGGAAGTTTGCCCCATTGGATTATACATAAAATGATTTTAATGTTGGAACTGATTTCTGTAAGTCATATATTTTGTTCTTTGCACTTGATGATTATACTTTGCAGCTGATTAGCTGAAGTTTATTTTAATAATTTGCAATTTTTAGAGGATGAAATTGGTGAAAATTTTGCCCAATATATATATATGTAAATTTGTGTTACTTCTACAAAGCTGAACTGCATATTTCCAAATCATATTACTTGAGTATTTTGAATATACCAAAGTGCTAAAACAGTGCAGCATGCAGGAACTGATCATTGCCCATGAGCAGTAATTGCTTAGAGGCATTGAAGTACGGTACTTCTAGACAAAATAGGTAATATTTCCAGAGTCTTCTCACAGTTCGTCTTCCTGCTTTAACACATTGCATGTTATAATGTAATCTATGAGATAGAAACAATACCAGGAGTCCTAATTAAATTAAAAGTAATTACCCGTTGTGTAGATACGGCTTCCAATTGAGCAGCTGCAAGTTGATATTTTGTCATCCCCAGTTTATCTATATGCTCATGTGTGATTCTTTGTATCAGTTATTAATGACATTTTCTCAGTACTCATGAAGTGTTGTGGAAAACAGAAGAGGAAAAGGATGAATGGAAAAAGTGTTATAGGAAATTCAGACGGGGAATGAGTACATTTGCTACTGTAAATATTCAGCTGAGATGCTAGTTTCTTGCTCACTTATTATTTGTTCTATTCAGAGTGGTCTGAAAGAAATACAAGACTGTTTTTCTTCCCAACCCCTCTCACTTTTTTTGGGATCTAGCAGCAAATTTAAAAACAAGAACCTGACAGATTAAGCATAAGGACTTACTTCCTTTACAAGGCACTTTTCTCCTGTCCTGGAAATGTCAAAATATCCTACATTGGATATAAATAGAATTAATTTGTTGAATATATAGAGATAAACAACACACTTCTAAAGAGTTTTAGAGCTCGTTCTAAAGAGAGAAGAGGAGAGGAGAGGAGAGGAGAGGAGAGGAGAGAGCCTCACTGAAAATAAACTTAAAAGTGTTTGTTTTTTAATGTTGCAATGGATTGTCCACTTTCAGAAGAAAAAGTTTTTTCTTTTAAGAAGAATTTTATGTGAGAATAAAAGGAAGCTTCATTACAGAAAAAATATTTCATTAAAGTATTATTCAGTCTGGTTTAGTGTCTTTTCCAGGTCCATGGTTCTCCTATAACAATGGGATACGACATCATTCTCCAATTGAGAATATTATGCAGTTGCTTTAGAGTGTACACAGGCGATGTCCCTTTGAGTGACTGTTATCTTGCTGGCATAGGCCTGCTATCAAATAGGAGCAATTATTCCCACTGCAGTCAAATTAAATTTTTATAACTACGAAGCTGCATTTTACCTTGGGGCACTACCTGATGCCCATTTCTTCATTCCTCGTTCCTTAATCCTCTATATTAAATCTAAACAAATCAATGTTTACTAACATTAATATTTTAACATACAGTACTTACTCTGCCTTCTGACATCTTGTGCCTTTATTAGTAACATGGCGAAGGCTTTCTGCATTTTTTGCTTTCTGCCAAGTCCCCTTTTTTGGATTTTCATTCTTTTTAACTGTTTTATTTCTTTATGTGCAAATGTGCACATACAAGTGTATATCTTTCTTCCACTTAAGTCACCAGAAATTCCTACGTAATAAGAGAAAACAAATCATCTCACCACTGAACAAAGGTCATTTTATGATAAGACTAAGGGAGCATTAAAAAACCCTGCTTCAATTTCTGCATTAATCAAGTGAAAAAAATGGGTTCACTTCCCCATAAAGAGCCAACCAGTTACTCCTTGGTGCCCAGATTTACCAGCACAGGTCCATGCACTTTTATAAATGCACCTCTCTGTCTAGAGACTGAAGGCAAGGGCTTCTCAAACCACATCAAGAGCAAAACACATCTGCTGCTTGTGAAGCTGCTTCCCAGATACAGTGAACCCACAACTGTCGTCATAGTCACAGACCCCTGATTCCACCCTGCAGTTGCTTCGTATTCCTATTAGATGTCTTCCAAATACCTAATTATAGTATTTGAATGACTACTCAGTAGTTGGAACTAGTGTTCGTCTGTATGTGATACGAAGCAAATTAATGGATAGATTAACAGATCAATTTTTAAAAATGGTATTCTATTTCGTTTCTTCCTTCCTTCACTCCCATCCTTCCCATTCATTTTGAGATTTTTCTGCCTATATCTATACCGTAAGTCCCCCTGCACTATTTCTCTGTCCCCAGTGAAGTTTGAAACTCCTTTCCATTTAGTATCAGCAAATGTAATTACAGGCTAGTTACTTTCACTTCCAACTCATTAATGAAAATGTTAAATAAGACTGGACCTAAAGCACCTTCCTAGAAAGCACCAGATAATGCTTCTAGTTTCTATAATATGGTCACTCTCTTCCCAGAAAGACTTTTCAGAAAATATTGACATCACCTCTTTACTTATCTGGTGGAAGTTTCTGGATAGTCATCCAGATTCCTCCAGGACTAAGTATAATCTCTCTCATCTCCTTGAGTTTCTTCCTAGCTCATTAACTAGCAAAGCCAGGCTTGAAAATTTTGATCCTTGGCACACAGCTACTGTTAGTTTAAGGGTTTACTTCCTTTGCTAAAAATGAGGAGATGGGGATAGAAAAAAAATTACCTTTATTTAAGTCATTCTAGTACTAGCACAGGTTTACTTGCGGCCAGGAGTATAAACTTGAAAGTAGAGTTCTGTAGGCTGTGTCCATCAGCAGTGAAAGAAAAAATGACAGATAATTACCAAACTAACATCAGCAGCCACATTTTTTCTGCCTTTTTATTATTAGAAAAAGTTAAGTCCTGATATCGAGTTCATTCGTTGTGTTTTCTGGCACACACTGGATGTTTGTATGCCTGCTGGGCTGGAATCCTGATGCCGGAAAAAATAAAATAATGCGTGCTGCAATTTCTAGCTAGCTACTGGGCTCTTCTCTGCACTTAGCTTCAAAGATTTTTTAAAACATATTTTTCTGCACCACAGCTCAGAGTTGCTAAATCCAGAAATTGAAACATTCTGGGAACCAAATCATTTGGGGGAAAATCAAAGCTCTTGGAACGTTGCCCTAGGATTTTGAAGATAGCAGTTAATAGTAAAAATGTTCAATATTTTTAAGGAAATCCCAATTATAAAAGGCTGCACCATTCAAATCCATGATTCGGGAATAGAATGAATGCTGCATGTCTAACAGTGAAGGAAATGCATGCCTGTGTTGTGAAGGCAGGAATGAGTAAACAAAAGGAAACCCCTTGCATTTTCTGTCTTTTTTGCATCTGTATTTACATGCTGTAAACAGGTGTGTGTGAATCCAAAGATGAAGCTTGTTTAGTGGTTCAGGTTAGTCTCTACAATAGGCCTGACAACAGCTATAAGACACTACCCAATTTATGTAATTTGTATTTAAATACTGCTGTGGTTTTCCAAATGGAAAGAAAAGGGATTAGGGGAGGGAAGAGTTTAAATGGTGGTGTTAAGGCTCTTTTCCCTCTTCTTCCAGAATTCCCTAACATTTGAACTGTGCAATGATATTTTAAAGCACATTTTAGTTGAAATATAAGTTTGCAGAGGTTGTAGTTACATTACTTATATCTGCCATAAATGTGTGCCTTCTGTGAAAGAGCAGCTCAGGACAGTGCACTCAGAGATGATCAGGTTATCTTTTAAGTTAGTTCTCAGCAGTACCCAACTCTCTGAGCAGCTGTGTAAAGGCTATTGCCAGTACCATGGAGTTAGCAGAAAGGAATGGCTGAGGATAGAGGGAAGGACCTTAATGGCAACATGAATTTACATCAGGCTATAATGACTATGAAGCTATAGTCAGAGAGAAAAAAACTTGACAGAAACAGACCTTTAAGACTTTTCCAAATGCTCCCAATTCCAAAGTTTCAGTATCCTCAGGATTTCAATGATAGCAATAGTGTAGCCTGAAGGCCCTATCTTTTTAGGCAGATTACTGGTGGTCCACAGGGAGCAATCTATAGTCAAGGTCAATAAAACCATTGGGCAAAGCTGATCGAAGAGCCTGAGGAATTGAAAAAGCATAAGACTGCAAAGTACTCTCAGGGCTCTGCCAATAAGAGTCCCTCTATCATGGTCATTTATGTATTGGAAGTCTTGTATAGAATATTCTTCAACATTTCTTTAAAATGTGAAAAATTATGCTTAATTTACTATAATGCATGAAAAATTAGAGTGTAGTCATGCAGGAGAACCTGGATTTAGAGACCACATGCTATTGAACATTCAGGGCACTGCAGAACAGACCCCCATGCTGGAGGGGTGCAGAAGCAGTGGTGATGCACACATATGCTAGGCTGTGTGTGTTAAACAACAATGTTTTGCATATGGGACTTAAAGATGTTATGTGTAGAACAGCATGTCTTTACTGTAATTGAATATTTTCTTTATAAAGCAAAAGAATGTTTCTACCAATCTGTCTTCTTAATACTTATGTTTAAATGGTAAAGCTCCATGTATTTTTCCCAATACTTTTATTAAACGTATAGTTCACCTAATCTGTGGTTTGTTAACTTCAAACAGAGACTCATACTCAGTTATCTAATGTTAGGTACCTGACTGTGGTGTCTACATTAGGGCCCTGGGCATTCTATGGAGTCAGAAAATAAGGCTAGAGGGTCTAGAGGATGGCTCAGGACAGCGTTCCTCCAATGAATGCAAAGAGACCTTAGATTGATTCTAGTTTCTGCAGCCTTAGTGAAACTCTACTGAGTTGATGTAAACCACAGTAATAAGAATGAATGTCAGTCACATTTGCCTTTCTGTAGATCTCACAGAATATCCAACGGCAATAGTCAAAACCTGTGACAGAGTCCTCATTTTGGAGTCTGTTGCATTATTTTTATAGTATCACCTTCCATATAAAGTGGTTTTTTTATTATTCATCTCTGCAGGAGAGCAGAGTTTGCAAAATATATTCTCCATGAAGGTGTGGTTTTCTGTACATCTTGGTGTTGGCCTGAAAATCATTTGTGTTTTACTGTTATTTTCATTTGAAATGTAAGAGCAAATGATAGATAGGGAAGTCCCTATCTACAGATTTATCTGAAACAGCATCAGACGAATTAACTACAGAATTTGAAGCAAAAGCACTTTGGCATTGCTGTGCCTGTTCCAAACACCAGGTCAATGAGACAACTAACGTGGGAAGGTGCATGCCACAACACAGGCAGGTCCACGCTGGGATCACGGCTGGGGACACCAGCTCAGTACTGCAGGGCACTGTCTGTACAAACCTGTTGCTTCTGACAGCTGACAGGGAGTCCCTGCATGCTCAGGAAACAAGCTTAGTGCATGCATTACCCTGGCTTTGGTGTTTGCTTGCCAAGAGCTACACTTCTGTAGTGTTCACAGCAGCAGAGCAGTACAATCTCCTTTATCTGGGTCTTTTTTTCTCTTCCCCAGTATATTGGTATGATTCACTTCCTCTTCAGAAAAGTAGTATCTTGGAAGTAAAACCAAGTTACGATGAAATAATGAGAGGTAGTGGGTTATATGCTCAAACTTTAGACTCTTCAAAATATTCCTGAAAAGATATTTTTGTTTCAGAAAGCAGAAGATTTCACCATTAAGGAAACACTGCAAAGACAGTATTTGGAGTTTGTAGATTTTCCATTGGTGGTAAAACAACCTACTCTGGTAAACAGTAGGTTTCATGTAGTACTACAGGGCTTTTCTGTGTTCTCCAGGTCCCTACCAGGATTTACCTGAGCTTATAAGTCTCTGAACTGTATCATTATGTCCTACAGTCCAGGTGGTTGTTATATATACAATGAACTTTAGTGGATTATTTTTTCTGGAAATTACTTCCATACCAAGCCATATCTCTTATACCATGCTATAGTAAATGGAGTGTTTGGTTTTGTTTAGTTGTCATACTACCAGCTCCACATTTTCTAAATGTTTCAAAGATGGTGAGGATATTTTTGGTTTTGTTTGTCGGTTTTATCCTTTTTTTTAAAGTAAGACATGCATGTGAAGATGAATTTCTAAAAACTCTTTACTGGCTTAACTTAGCTCTCTTTGATAAGGATAATACTAAGAGGGTTCCAAACATTTTTCACAGTTCCAAGTATTATGTAGTGAACCTAAGATGCACTGCAATACTCATGTTTCTCACTCAATAATATCTACTTTTATTTCTCCTTACACTTAGTTTGCCTTTGGGAAACTGATTATGGGTTTTTGCCAGTTTGCTGTTGCCTTCAATGCTGAAAGATGAGTTAGTGCTGCAAGACTGTGGCTTTCAACATCAGAGTTGTTACCTTTCTGGTGATATGACTGCTGTAAATTCTGCCTTTTGCTTGTGTTTTTCCCAGATAGCTTATGCTGATAAAGTTATCTTCTGATATCCAAGAGTCATTGCAGTTGCCCCTTCACTGTTTCATTGGCTTCATGTTTTATAATATCGGTTTTGTGGAATCTCTTAACCTATGTTTTGTGAATCAGAAGTTTTTCAAGAACACTAGTTCAAGAACCAATAAAATCCATGGTTTCATAATATACTTATCTCAGCCTTTTTGGAATTGGAACTGTTTATGGTCCATGGTTTCTATCTAAAAAGCAAAAAATTTTCCCCAGGCAGTCATTTCAGAAGTTTAAATCATTTGCAAGAAAACTTAAACTGGGTATTCAGGACTGGTATCTTCAAAGTTATGAGTGCCTCTTTCTGGATTCTTGTCACCTACTTGCTACACTGCATTCCCAAACATTGTAGACTTTAAATTACATTAGAGAATAAGTGCTCCAGATGTGAACAGTGCTTCAAAGCTGATTCCAACAAAACCATCAGGTGTTTATCCTATTTAGCATTTCAGCTTAAAGTGAACCATTTGTGAATATGTCAACTTTTCTAGTTCCAACATCTTAATTCTGGTTTGTAATGTGCTCAGAAAGAGACCTGCTCTGTATTTGCAAAATAGAATGTGCACATGAAGATTAAAATGTGCATGATTTTTCTTCTCATCACAAAACAACCTAATTACTCTTCGCTTGAGAGAAAGAAATGACACACAAATTTTCTAACCTCACTGACCAGATTGCTGATGAAACCTCCCTTGCACTCTAGCACTTCCTTTATCACATTTATGACATGTTCAGAAGCAAAGACCAAGTGTTATTAGTAGAAAAGGAATGATTAATTTTTTTGCAAGTTGAAGTGTTAATATTTAATTGTGACCTTTGTAGAAATACTACGGGTAAAATGGAAAAGTTAATAAAACTTCTATTTGAAATAACAGCAGATGGCCATGTAGTGAATACAAGCTTAAAATCACTCTTGGGGCTCTATTATGTTCACAAACTGCCTCAGCTATCAATTCCTGTGTATGTTGCTGATGAGAGAAAAACTGAACTCCTGTTTCATGTAGTGCACCTTAGCTGAGTATCATCTGACATGAAGGGCTATAGACAGCTCTGATTTCTAAACAAATCCCCTGTAGAGAGGCCTGGCATTGTCAGTTAAAAGGTATTCTTCTGACATTACTGCGAGGCTTTTTCCCATGAACGTTTTCATTAATATAATACAGATTAAAAAGTCACATGATAGTAAAAGAAATACTTCTATTCCATAGAGTATTGCTTCTGAAAATATGACAGTGTTGAGCCAACTCATCTTGTACAAAAATGGAGTTGAGATACGTGAGACAAAATATTCAGTGAAAGAGAAACTCATGTCTGATGCCTTGGAACTTGGATAGTGAGCCCAGTTTCTGAGAAAATGGAAAGGCAAAAGCAGTATACAGCAGAAGGAAAGGTAGCTGGATAAAAGCTGTAGAGAAGAGGACACAAGCGGACCCAATGAAAAAACCAGGTGATATAGCTGAGATATGCAGAAAGCAGACACTTCTATTTTTGTGTCTTTTTTTTTTGTATAGCTCAAACCTTACTGACTCTGGTTGAATTTTTACTGGCTTCTTTCACCTAATACCAGATATCCACAGGAGGACTTCTTCTTTTCCACAAAGGCAGACAATGCAGGTGGCAAATAGTTATTCTTTATTTAATTTCCTTCTTTTGCTGCAGGCAGGTATTTTTAACCCTTATTATGTTTTCCTTTTTTACTTCCAAGGCTATGTTATGTTCTTTGGGGCAAAAGATAGGAATGAAAAAAGTATTGGAACATGTCTTTCTACTAACAGTTTTGCCAACTTTTTTCTTTTTATGCCTTGCTGATTGTCTGGTAAGTGTATAAAAAACTTACCAAAAAGATGGTGCAGAGTTTACTAATGTCAATGCAATGTAAATACAATTGCTGCCATTTTACCTTACCCTGGAAAGATATGTACGGGAAATGGTGGGTAGCAAAATGCTGTTTTCCCACAGTGTCTGAAATAGACTTTAGGGAGTTCCTTAAGTTCACATTTACAGGAATACAATAGCGGGTATTTTAACAAAGGTAAGAATTTACACCCATAATGGTTTGACATTATCTTTTGACTGTTCAGCAAAAGGGGCTTGGTATGACCATAGTATATGATTTAAACATAGAAGAGGATGTCAGCAGAGTATGGGTGCACATGTGGGTCTGCCCTATGTCCTCTCAGCCTGCAGTATATGGTGAGGTACAGGTGGCCTAAGCTATAAGCTCTCTTTAGCTTATTTTTGTAATGTAAAATTTTCTGCTTTACTTTCTCTCTGTGTTGTGAGAACCCCTTCATTTTTATTGGCTTCTCTATTAAAACTATCCACGGAAGAAACAGATAGTAAAGGATTAGCAGGGACACAAAGAAAAGGGGATGAGGAGGAAGCACATCATCAGCTGAGCATACAGGATCCTCTGCAGACAGACCCATTAGGGACCCGTTAGTCATCCAGCTGATCCTGAAATCTGCCAGAGGAGATCTTAGATCCATTCTTAGCTGTTAACTTTTCTGGATGCATCAATGCCTTTGGTTCCAGTCATAAAGTGACAAAGATAGTCAAAAGGTAATGCTTGCAAGTGTCACAGATTAATTATCACTGTGTCTGGGGCACATAGCATATAACGAAACACCAGAGAGATAAAGGAAGGGCTGGAAAAATAAAGCATCACATATGGGAGGTTTGCTAAACCTATCAATTTGTATCACCAGTATTTTTCACAAATATTTCAAGACCAAAAAGCCTTTCTGATGTTCTCAGGGATCTCAGGGAATGAGAGTTGATCAGAGTGTGCAGGCAACACTTACAAGAAACCTGTCTGTAGCTGGAAAGCTGAAGAATTTATTTGCATTTATGTTCACTGTAAAGAGGCTTCAACACAAGAACCTTTGTGGAGAACGCCTTAAAGAGTCTACTTGAACCCAAAGTCAGAAAATATGTTGACGTGTTGATATTATATAATATATATGTTGGTATTCTTTAATATATATATTCTATAATAATAGCAGATCTTCAGATTGGGGCTGTATGTATATGAGTACATATTGCGGTGATACTGTACCACGGAAGTTTTCACCTTATATTTACAGAGCATGACTTATTACATGGAACTTCCTCCATGTCTTTGGAATACAAGGTTGCAAATAAGATGCCAATTTTTAAAACAGTCTCCTGAATGCTCTGTGAGTCTGATGTCCTGACTAGGAAGCTTTGTAGAAATTACCATAACAGAAATTAATCAGCAAAAAATTTGACCAGTATAGACAGAAGTGCTAATATGGGTTTTGCACAGGGAATTTATGTCTCAGGTAATCTATTTGAGAGACTTATTGAGCATGTGCACAAGGATGAGACAACAGATATGGTGTTCTGACATTTCGGAGGCTTCACCAGTCTTCACCTTACTTGTGATCAGTTTAGCAAGAACAGATAAATATCTAGCACAGATAAATGTCTTCTTAAAAGATAGCACAAGAAAGGTAGGAGTAAATGGTCGTTAGAGAGGGAAAATTGTGCACCCTACAGAGACCTGTACTAAGGCTTGTCCTATTCAGCATATTTGTGCAGGATCTAGAAAAGGTGGTAGAGACTGATAAAGCTTGATGACGTTAAATTATTCAGTGCAGTAAAAATGAAAGCTGGTTCTGAAGAGATGTGGAAGGATCTCACAGTATTGAGTAATTGGGCAGTAAAATGGGAGATGAAATTCAGTGCTAATAAATGCAGAGTAATGCAGATGGAGAAAAACAAGCTTAATTTTGAAAACATGGTATTAGGCTCTGAGCTGTTACCACACAGTAAAGAAATCCCAAAATCATAGTAGGTAATTCTAAGAAAACATTAGCATAACACACAGTAGCTGTTGAAAACAAACAAATGAACAAAACCAAAATAGAAAGCAGGGAATTATTAGGAAAAGACCAGGGCACAAAAAAAATGTAACAGTAAATCCAAGTGTCCTCTGTATAGTTTTGATGCCCATCTCAATAAGAATTGATAAATTTGCATGCATTTGATGTTCTCCTTTTATCTATGTAGATCTGAACACATATCCTCTGTTTCAGTGTCTGGACCTTAGAGAGTCAGAAGTGGGTGTTTTTGCAGTTCTTCCTTTTGAATTTTTTTCACTTTGCAGGACTGCTTGCATGTACATATGTATACTTTCAGAGCAGTCTTGGTGTGAATGTAAAAGCCTAGTTCAATGAAAGCTGTGCAGAGATAAGCATCAATGAGCAGGCTCACCAGGATACATGTGCATGGATGGATTTCAGAAAAGATTTCAGCTGCTGATGATTGAGTGGATTTCAAAGGAAACATTGAAATGAGGCTACATGACTACAAGGGCAGGTGAAGATGGGATACAAAATGAGAAGATGTTTTATGTGCTGAAACAGCAGCAGAAGTCAACAGAAGCAGCTTGTCTAGTTGTTCGGATGCTGATTTGAGAAGTGTGTTGACAGAGTTGGCTTTCAAACAGTCTTTGAAGGGGAGGTGATGGTTCTAGTTGAAGGCAGGGTGACCTGAATGAAAAAAAAAATCATGAAAAATACCTAAAATTGTTCACTCAAGCCTAATTAGGTATTAGAACAGTGTCCAAAAGTTGTCCCTTCTGAATAGCAAACTAGGCTAATGCTTTAAAATAACCAGAGGGTGGGCGATGGTTGAGCTCTGGAGGCCAGGATGGATATCCTGCTTCTTCACACAGAGGAGGCTGTTTCTAGAGCCCAGAGAGTCCTGATGGCAAAAAAAGAGTTAGCAGTAACATCCTCTGGGGAGGTGTGTAATAGGCAAGAGGGAAAAATCAGCACAGCAAACTGTGCTTTACAGAGATTTTACTCTCAGATGAAAAGAAAATGCTGAGCATGATGAGAAATGGAGAAGTTGTAGACAACAACCAGTAATTTTAGGAATTCCAGGGGCTGTAATTCCAGCTTTTTAATCTTTCATTTCCTTTTACAAAGTATTGTGAAACAACATCGCTGTTGTAAAATAAAATAAAGAAGTCCAGTGAAAGAATACAAAGATTCAAAAACAAACAAACAAACAAACAACTGAGTGACAAAAGAAAATGAAAGTAATTGTCTGGGAGGAAGGGGGCTGAGGTGTGTCTGGCCACCCAAGCTGCCAGCTTTTCAGTAGGAAGCTGAGGAGGATGACTAGAGCATCGAAGGCAAAGAGGAGCTGGCAAGAAACTGGAAACCTGTCTCATTTTTTTCTGTCTTACTGAAGACCTCTCTTTTCCTTTCTATCTCAAATCTTCAGGTGTTTCTACTTTGCCCTCTATCTTACCACCTGCCTTCATGGATCTTACCACTTCCTTTCTGGCCTCAATGCTTTCCTTAGCCTGGGTCCTGCTGTCCTGTGGCACAATCCATTTATTTCTGTAACGTTTCTTTCCTTCTTTCTTCAAGTTACTGCCTTTTAGATCTCTCTTCTCCCTTACTTGTTTCCCCAAATACACTTTGCCATGAGATAAACACAGAAGAAGAGACACCAAGCAAGTAACAACAAAAAAGCACAGTCTGGGCAAGTTCTTTTCAAACAAAGGTTTCCAAAACCCGAAGTTGTTTACTGATAAACCCACTATAGGATGTAAATCCAAACCCTTCCCTGTGACTGCTCAAATAAAAGGCCTTTGCCCTTGGAGTCACTGTCACTTTTCAGACTTCAAAACAGGTTTGGCAGCCCTGCCTTTTCCTCAGCGAGCCCCCAAGCACTGCCACATTGTGCAGATTTCTTCCCACAGCTATGAGCATGTTGAGCCAACAGCTATAATTTTCTAAAAAAGAAACTGTAGAATAGTCAATAGACATGTGTTGACTAACTTCTGCACTTAGGTACTTTGAGGCTTTCTGAAAAACCTGTTTTGATGATGGCTCCTTTACAATTACAGTTGTTTCAGAAGAAAAAAATGGGACAGTTTTTCCTTTTGAGATAGTCTCTGATTTTTATGATCTCCTAATTACGGTACGTACAAAAGAATTTCACATATGTTTACAAAACAAACATTTATGGTACTTGTGTAATTACAAAGTCTGCCATTAAATTAGTGTTTCACATGTTTGTGTTTTAATTATTAACTGTGGCAGAATATAGCAAAAGCAGAAAACATGTAATTTCTATGATAATAACTGAACACAATTAGCTGAATATCTTTCTATAAACAAAATGTGGTTTTCATTTGGATTCTTCCCTTGTATTAGTTGCTTTTAGGGCAATGCAAAGGACCCTGGCATGCTTCTTCTTCCCTATGGGGGTGGTATGACATTTTATATTTTGGAATCTACTATGCTAAAAGTGTTTATTTACATCGTGTCATGATTTAACTCCAGCCAGCCACCAAGTAGCACACAGCCACTCACTCACTTCCCCACCAGCAAGACTGGGGAGAGAATCAGACGATAAAAGCTGAAAACTTGTGGATATAAAGACAGTTTAACATGGAAAGCAAAAACCATGCACAAAATCAAAGTAAAACAAAGAATTAATTCACCACTTCCCGTGGTCAGGCAGGTGTTCAGCCATCTCCAGCAGAGCAGGGCCCCATCACAGGCAGTGGTTACATGGGAAGACAAACAGCATCACTCCAAACAATCCCCCCCTTCTTCATTCTTCCCCCCACTTAATACACTGAATATGGCATCATATGATCTGGAATCCCTTTGGTCAGTTGGGCTCAGCTTTTCCAGATTTGTGTCCTCCCAATTTCCATGCACCCTTAGTCTCCTCACCAGTGTGGCAGTATGAAAAGCAGAAAAGGCCTTGGCTCCGTGTAAGCCCTGCTATGAAATTAAAAAAAAAAATCTCTATATTAACCTCGTGTTCAGCACAAATCCAAAATACAGCCCCATACCAGCCGCTGCAAAGAAAATTAATTTTACCTCAGTCAAAACCAGCACACAAGGTAACTTTATGTAACATCATGTGGCACGATGTAAAGATTTTCATATAGATCTTGACTCCTACTCATCCATACATAATTGTCTGTATAGCAGTTTCTTTGTCCTTTTTCTGATGAACCAATGGCCCATATGTCTACTATTAACTAATAGTCAGTTTTGTGCCCATGGTTCCTACCCAAGTTTCCACTCCTCATTTGTGTAGACCTAATAATTTCAGAATACACTTCATTACTGATCCTGCCTTTACTGTTGTCTATTTTTCTTTTCGATTTTTTTTTCTTAGATTTTCACCCATTTAAATAATTTCTCCTTTATTATTGATATTGGATTCTGGTATATGAAATAATTTCCTAATGAAAGAGTGTCTCATCTTATTGAACTTTTAAAAAACCTTAATATGGATTGCTGAAGTTAAGGTGTTCTACAAAAAGGTGAGTAGTGCATCTGGAAAATCTAATTTCTAAATACATTTATCTTCCTATCAGTATGAAAATTATGGATTTTCAATTCTTTATTGAGCGACAGTCTAGCCATCAAGAATTTCTTCACTGAGGGCAGCAAAAACCAATCATTTCTTCAGTCACTTGGAAGATATAGGTAAAAATCCAGGTTAACCTTCCTAGTCCTGGTGAAACTGTAACTCCTTAGTCTTATGTCCAGGGGTCTAACATTGGATTTCACTTTAGTAATAATTTTCCTTCTTTAGCCTAACAAAAAAAAATTGCATGCAAGTTCCTGAGAGGTTTCCCTATAGGGTGTCACTCACAGAATGGAGGGAAGCATTTCTCTACTCCTGGAAGCTGCTTCCATGGTCTGTGAGCTGGGTGACAGCTGACAAATCTCGAAAATTTTCTGACAGCTTATCTTGTTACACGAGTTGCTCAGATTACAGGTGCTCCTTACAGCCCAGTACAGCCCTGCTCTTGCAGCTTCTGCAGATAGCCTGGTCTCAATTTCCATATACCTTTATTCTATTGCTCCAGGCATTGAGACTTGATACCTGCTTTGGAAAAGCTGCCTTGACAGGCTATTGAAAAGGCCCATAAGAACAAACTCCTGACCACAGGAGAGGGCTCTGGATTCACCTCCAGTGGCACATCTTAGGCAGCCCTCTGAAGGCTCTCTCCAGTTCCCACCTGACACTGACTACAGGCCTCTGAGATGTTATCCTCACATACTCTATGGCCTGCTCTTTTTCCCTGCTATTAGAGGTTCCTACAACCCGGATTACCTACAAGTGAAAGAGCTGCTGGATGTGAAGAACCTTTTTAACCTCAGTGCCATCAGGGCAGGAATCCACTGGGAGGTGGAGCAGAGAGCAGGCTCCAGCAGGCACCTCACACAGAATGCCACGGTGCTGGATTCACAGGGCACCTATAGACCACTTGCATAACTGGTGAAGATACAAACACACTGCAGGTTGCAATTATTATGTCTTAGAGGGAGAGAACTAGAGCTGTCCTCACCCTGACCCGTTACATCCTTTTAAAGAAGATACCATATATTAAGATTTGATTATGTAACCTTTTAATTTTATTCTGATTCTTGGAAGGAAAATGAAAAAAATATTTGTCTGAAAATGTGACCTGGTGAAGACTTCCTTACATTATACACACATTCATTTCAATAAGTCTGTACACATAGCAAAGAAACCCAGAACTTCACAATCTTGGTCTTGCTGAAAGACAGGATAAAACTGAACACTCACATAGGCAAACATAATTTCTTCATGGGACTCTCCCCCATTTCTACCACAGCTGAATTTGATCCAAATCGCTTAACACTATTTTCCTTAAATATTCATTTTTCAGGGAAAGGGTTTATACAACCTGTCGCCTTATATTATAGCTGATGTAAAAAGTTTGTGACTGCAACCCTAAATGTTTTATCACCTGTCAGACATTTCAATGATAATAAAAAGTAACATCCTTTAAATTAATTAGTCATGATTAGGACTTCAAGCCCACAGGCCACTTCATTATGCAAAAATTATAAGTTAGCTATTTAAATTACCATTAAATTGATTCTTATGTTAATTGATATCTCACTTACAACCTCTGCTTTTAATTTCTATAGGCTTGTATTAAGGTTTAATACAAGTAACTAAAATATTGTAACTAATCATTTAAATAAAGAAAAGATACTGAAAAAATGATGATAAATAATTTTCTCGGCTTACAATTTATGTAAAAAACAGAAATTACTTTAATAAAATATATCAGACATCACTCATGCAACCATATTAGTATGCAAATTGTTGTGATTTTCTATCCTACCATTCAGCATAAGAAGAAAGTTCCTTCTGCACACGCGCAGCAGAGATTTTCTGAGATATGCAATGATTTGCACAGATATTGAAAGGCAGAACTTGGATCATAGAATACAATCAAACCAATAATGTGGAACACTAATAGTGGAGATGGGTATTCAAATTCATGTAAGTTACATGTTAATATTTAGGATACATCTGGATTTTCAAGGGCTCTTTGCCTTGCCTATGGCAAAGTAAAAAATTTCTTGGAAAATATGCGATTTGTTCCTCAAGTTAGGGTCTGCCAACACAATAGTAGAACAGACTTGTTTGTTTCTCCAAACTGTTCCACTTTCTTAGTATTCTGTTAAACCATGTTTAAGTGAGGTGAGCTCAGTTTATGGACCTTTTTGGTTTCCAATATTTGCAATGAAATCTCATCTGCTAGTTAGTTTCTTTCCTGATCATTAGCTTTCTGAACAATGTAATACACATAAGAAATAGAGCTATAGGGTTATATCCCAGCAGTGTTGCTGGAAATGGGCTGTGCTGTCAGTGATGCAAGCAGAGACAGTGTTCCTCTCTTGGTCCTTCCCAGAGAGTTCAGAGCCCTCATGACGAACAACACAGGCTAGATCTAAAAAGAAATACAAGAACATTCTTTACGTCTCAAATAGCCTCAAAGTTCTTGTCCATAACACCAGTACCTTCAACCTTCATTCATGCTCCAAGGCATGCAAAAGGGGCTTTTAGTGTCTTGCAATTGAAAACCTCTCTAGTGGGCTCTGACACTACTCACAGTACATCAGGAACTTTCAACTGAAAACTCATCAAAAAGAAAAAGGTTCCAGGACTCCCAGCTGCCAGGTGGGGCCCTGGGACATCTTGAGCCAAGAGTTCTACCCCACAGAGGTGGCTGACCTCCTCTGAAGGAAGCAAGTCCTGTGAGAGAAAAGCACTTGGCTGGGTATCTGGGAGTGCATCTTGGAGCACAAAGATAGAGCCATATGTTTAAATATCTTCTCTGAAATAAATGCAGCTTTGATACCAGCCTATGCTTTAAACATTTGATACTTCATCTGTCAATACCATGCATAGATAGTTCAAACTTCTAAATACACCAGAGATGATGAAAATACTAAACATAGCTAAACTCTGAAGCTTTTCAGATAAACTCTGGAGATTTTCAAATTTTCTTAGAGATGGTACATTTTATTCCTCTTACTATAGCTGTCAGAGGTTAACCCCCAAAGGCTGCTGGGTCCAGAATTCTCTGAATTACCAGTGGACAATGCAACTCATGCTGTTTATTGGGTAACAACATCTTTCAGCTGACAGCACCTTACATGGATTATTTATTCTCAACAGACATCTTTTATTAATGGGACTTCTACTTCACATTGTTTTAACAGAAGAAAACCAAAATAATGTTTTCCTCTAAACCACTAAATACTGGTCTTCAGGCAAAAAGAAAAAGAGTGCTTCAGATGGTATCAAGGGTCATATATAAAAGTTTAACAACACCAGTCATAATTCCCATTATTCTATTACTGACAGAGAAAAAAATCTTAAATTAACCTGACCAAAGGATGTTTTAACTAGATTGCCTTAGATCACATTGCAGTGTTGCGTGTTAATGGCTTTTTTTTGAGGAATGATATGTGAATAGATTAATATTACTGTAAGTAACAAGGGTCATTGGAAGAGCCGATCTATAAAGGGTCAGTAGAGTACATTTAAAGAGATAAAATCAGTCTCTAATATCATAGTGGTATGACCCATGAAATAATGTTCACTTTTTACCTATATTTCTTTATTTTTATATGTTGGGTTTTTTTTCTATTCATACTCTAAGAATATATTATAAGTTATAGCAGCACCCAGGGGTATCACAATAATCAGATAGATAATCACTTGCCTTATAAACTTTCATTTCTGAGCTTTAAAGCCCAATAGTAATAAAAATATCCAAATAAACAGTAGTTTGAAACTTGGCATCTAGAGCTTCAAGGATTTAACTTGGGATTGATACAAAGTTATGAAATACATTTTCAAAGATAATGGCTCTGCTGTTTGGTTTTTTTTCTATTAAGGTTTTTTTAAGTTGTGCAACTTGGAAAGTGTCGTCATGTAAGCAGGATAATTTGGCAAGGAAGTTGTTCATAATACGTTTTAATTACTTTTAGCATTATATATATATATGGGGTTTTTTTCGAATTGCCAAGACATTTAAATTGGAAAAAGGTTCTCCACACAGGTATATTCATGTGGATTCTTAGCATAATCTGCAATAAAACACTTATTCCATAAAAAAAATTTCAAGTACCTACTGCTTAAATGTGCTCAAAACCTCTTAAATACATCCCAATTTTTGCTTCACTAAAAATGAGGCATCTATCTGATTTTGCAAGTATAGCAACAGCAAGTCAAGCTACAACAAATTATGGCAAGATTATTGCTACTTCAGCTTACATTTTCAAAACACAAATAGATTAACATGAATTTTTAACATCAATATAGGACTTTTCAAGGTAGATATCAAAGCTTCTTCACAGAATCATCACTGAATCAGAGAAACATAGAATGGATTGAGTTGGAAGGGCCCTTAAATATTGTCTACTTCCAACCTCCCCTCCATGGGCCATGACATCTTCCTCTGGACCAGGTTTCTCAAAGCCCCATCCAACCCGGCCTTGAATGTTTCCAGGAGTGGGGCAGGCACAGCTTCTCTAGACAATCTGTTCCAGTGCCTCACCACCCTCACAGTAAAGAATTTCTTCCTAATATCTAATCAAAATCTACCCCCTTGCAATCTGAATCCACCCTCTACCTTGTCCTATCACTATGTCCACTTGTAAACAGTCACTCTCCAACACTCTTGAAGTTCCCTTCAGGTCCTGAAAGGCTGCCACAATGTCTGCACAGAGCCTTTTCTTCTTCGGGCTGAAAAACATCAGCCCTCTCAGCTTCTTTTCATGAGAGAAGTGCTCCAGCCCTCTAATCATCTTCATGACTCTTCTCTGGACTCACTGCAGGAAGTCCACATCCCCCTTGTGCCAGGGTCCCCAGAGCTGGACACAGAACTCCAGGTGGGTTTTAATGAGGGAGGAGTAGAGGGGGACAATCACCTCCATCAATTTGCTGGCCACACAGCTTTTGATACAGCTCAGAATAGAGTTGGTTTTCTGGGCTACAAGTTCACATTTTGTCGGCTTGAGTTGAGCTTCTTATCAACCAACACCCTCAAGTCCTCCTCGGTGCTGATCTCAATCCATTCTCTGCCCAGCCTATTTGTGCTTGGGATTACCCTGCCCCGCATGCACTTGGCCTTGCTGAATGTCACGAGACTCACACAGGCCCACCTCTCAGGTCTGTCAAAGTCCTTCTGGGTGGCATTCCTCCCCTCCAGCATTTCAACCCGCCACACAGCTTGGTGTCATCAGCATTCTTGCTGAGGTTGCACTAAATCCCACTGTCCTTGTCACCAACAAAGATATTAAACAGTGGCATGATCTTGCCTGTTCCAGAGGTAGGAGACTGACTGGCCTGTATTCCATGAGTCTTTCTTTTTCTGTGTTTTAAAATTGGGAAATGATTATGCTTCCCTTTCTCCTGTCAGTGGGAATGTCACTGGACTTCCAAGACTTCTCAAGTATGATGGGTTGTAGTTAAAGAAAGTTTCACCATCTTCAGTTTATAAATGGGTAAACAGCACAGAAAGAAAACCCAAGTTGCTGAGTTTTCAAGTCATATGAGGAGAAGTCGTCTTCAAAGCAGTAACTCTGATATTAACATGGTTTTGGACAATAGAGTGTCCAGAGGTCCTAGAAAAAATGTCATCTTATATGCTGAGCTAGAATGAGAACTACATGTTTTTTAAGGGTCCTTCTCCCCAACCCCACTTCCCCAATTCCCTTTGACTCCTAAGTAATACTGGATGTAGATTTATATACAGAAAGGGATAAAAGTTCTACTGTCTTTCCAAAGTCTGATCCTGCTCACATTTCTGGATTAGTGGTCCTTACCCCAAGATCAACATATTTAGCTGGAGATATTATACATTAGATGCTTTCAAAATATTGGTCCTCTCACCTTTATACTGTTCAGTATGGGATACATTGCTTTACCCTGTTAATCAGTTATGAGGTTACCTATTTACTATAAACCAAAGTTTATCTTAGAGGGTTCTCTAATGAGGCTGTTCAGTCCTTGGTGGAAAATATTTCCCCATGAATCTACATTGGAAATGGATTCAGGGGAAGGTGTCTCTTAAAAAAATAGTGACATAAATTCCAATTCCTAATATCTAACAAACAAATGAATCCAGTGGCTCAGTGGGGTGGAGTAACTGGCAGTCTTCTTGAGTTGGGAAAGATTTACAAATGGCTTCATGGTGCAGATAATAGTTCTCAAATAAATTGAGTTGTGGCTTCATTAAACAGCATATTTTATTTCTTTTTCCCATTTACCTGAAACAGCCATAACTAGGATTAACTGTTGTGTGAGAATATAAAATAGAGAGACAGTCTCCAGAATTGCAGACCCTAAAGCTCTGTAGGGATTTAAAGATTATAACCAACATTTTGACCTGGCAGTAGAGGGGTAGCCAGGCAAAAGCACGGACTCTGAGTACAGTGTACCATTCTGATAAAATGAACCATAACATTCAATACCAGATAAAGCTTCCATGGACATTGGCCTCCCAATATTATGTTGTGTGTCAGCTCTACTCTTCGAAGACATTAATGCTGTAACATTTCCTCAGCATCTGATACCTTGGCAATTTAGTTAAATAACCCGACTTCAGTTACCATCACTGTGCAGATGAATCATATACATGTATCTCTAATGCTCTGTCCTGAAACTGATCTTTGTGTTGAAAAGCTAAACCTTTATATCTCTTCATGGATGCGGCTTTCAACTCGAGTGCAACATCACTATGAAAAATCTCATTCTTTTCTGGCCCAGACTTTTCTGTATTGCTAGAAGCAGCAGCACTGTTCTACCTGCTGTTCACACCACTAACATGGACATGATCTTTGTCTCATGCCTTTGATTTTTAGTTTTCATGTCCAAGCCATGGCTCAGCTTTATATATTATGGCATAGGAACTCTAAAAACAACAGACGGTGCAGGCAGCTAGGGAAGTTCAAGAAAATACTGAGACAATGTTGGTCTTCGTAACAACTATTTTGCAGATCCTTGCAGGAATGGCAGGTTTTCAAGAGAATCCTCTCTATACATGTCTTCAAGTGATTCTCTACTCTTTATCACCTCAGAAAAAAAGCCCTACTTGTCTTCATGTGCAAGGCCCAGCCAGTGCCCACTCAGCACTGATTCAATAGCTAAAAGGTGGGTGTTGACTCCCAGCAGGCCAACTTTCAAGTTTTTGTGCTTTCCTCTGTACTGGACCTCCAGAATAAGAGAAGATGACATTGAAACTACACATTATCCTCTTTTTGTCTCTGAAACATTGTCTTTTTGACATGGTTTTCCTTTTGCTCTGTTATGTGCAGTCTCAACTACAATGCAGTCCTGGTCCAAAGCTAGAAATGCCAGATACTTCATCAATATTGTACTCAGCATCAATTTTTCTTAACAGCATCTGAAGTGCCTTTTCATGGCTGTGACAAAGCAGATAGGATTCAAGGGGAATGAAGATGAGGTAGAAACCCTCTGTCCCCTGCAGTGGTGTCAGGCCAGGGCAGCTGAGGATTTGGGTCCTTCCAAAACGGCACATCAGAAAAGAAACTAATTTTTGTCTCTGAAGGCAATTGTGCTGAGGTTAAAAGAGAACAGCTGAAGTCTTTTACTGGACCATATTTTCTACCAACTCCTCCCTTCAGCCTCTCATCAAAGTACATTTTGATATACATTTTCCACTTTTCGATGAAAGAATGGACATTCTTAACATTTTTCACTTAAGGGTGTGTTCTTTGGGTTTGTTGGGGTTTTTTTGTAAAAGTGTCTTTAAGGGTATGAAAAATATTTAATTTAATCTTTTTCTCTGAATCCAAAAGCGAAGGTGATGTGGCAAACTAGGATCTGCATGGAGGAGCTCCGTGTACCATGGAAAAGGTGGTAGGCAATGGGAGCCTTTGAACTCTTAAGTCTATTGGAGATGCCCTGGTTCAATAAGAAATTAATTCAAAGAAGTCCTGTGGCCTGCATTATGCAGAAGGTCAGACTAGAGGGTCATAATCATCTTTTTCAGCATAATAATCCATGAATTTGTGAGACCTACCATCTTTTATGGTTCATTTCTTCTAAATGCCAATGTTTATTTCTAGCTGTAATATTATTTAGTATAACATATATGGCTGGCAGGGTAAGTAAATGCTAACATTTTTGCTCAAATATTTTTCATGAAAAAATCAGAAAATGAGTAATAGATGATGTGATGAAAAGTCATCTCAGATACTGACCTAAAAGAAACTCTAACTAACTTCTCTTTCACTAGATCGTTTTCCTAGGCTAAAAGCTTTTGTTTTTAAAATATTTTAACTGAGTCTAGGAGAGGATCTTGAGCTTTTGTATAGGGTCAGACTACAAGAAATTTGATTTAAATATTATCAGAACTTTAAATACATCTGTCACATATTTTTGGCAGTTAGAGGCCACCTTTATTCTGCGTAATGATGATGGTTTGACTTCGTTTGATATTTCTTTTTTAGCCAAAAGAATGGTGCATCTTTCTTTAATTGTGATCCTCATCAACCATTTGGCCCAGTAACACTATGCAAATTGAACTCTTCAAAAATTAATGCTAACATTTATTAAATAATGCATCATACAATAAGTTAATTTGAAATTCTAAGTTGAATTCCCTGCTCATAAGAGAGGGGTATTTTTTTCCCTGTGCCATCTTCATAAAACATCTTTATAGTCTTTCTAAATACCTTGAATATGGTTCTTGGGTTTTGACAAATTGATCTCTACTGAGGCTATTCATAAGGAGACATTCTCTCTGTTAGAGAGCTTTCAAATATTCTATTCCTTGAATTCCCTCCATTCCCTCTATTTCCACATAATTATTATTATTTTCTTAGTCTGAGCACATTGGAGAAATGTATTGGGGCACAGTAACCATTTGGTAAAGATGTAAAAGCTCAGAATACATATGATGACATATTCTGCAAACCAGCAGGAATTGTGCACCATTATAGAAAACACGTCTCGTTTACCTAGACATAATATCATACTGCAGGACACATTGCAATGTGTGGAGGGGTGACCACTTGGAGGATTGATTTATATATATATATCTTTATATCTTTATATATTTGTATCTTTATATCTTTATATATTTGTATCTTTATATCTTTATATATTTAATATATTCATTTAAATAAATGTTTGATCTTTTTTTATTTATGATTTTAGGGTTCTGAAAGTAGATGACAATTTCTACATATGTTCCTTTAGTTTGACAAAAGCAAATGTAAATTTCCCCATTTGCCTGTCTTTAACCATTCTGAATGCTTTTTGAATATGGCTTTTCCCAAGTCCTGCTTGGGGTTTGTCCCTTTTTCTCACATGTTGAATGCAAGCATGAGTCTGTCTCTTTCCACTCACTCATCCACTGGCCATGACTCAGATAGGTGGTGGAATAGAGGTTGTTAAAAATAACTAAGTAGAAATAAACACAGCAAAAGGTAGGAGGAGGGTCTGTTCAGCAGGAGAGGGCCTTTGCAAACACAAATGAAGATTAACAAAAGCAGCCCTTGCTTGGCCATTAACAAAGCCCTGAGCAAACAAGCTGCAGTCCTCAACCTCCTGGGAGCCTTTGCTTGCTCACCAGAGACAGCTGAGGCAGCTTTAACCTGCCGTGCACCTGCACACTGCTGCATTGAGAGAGCAACACAAAAGTCAGCGTTTGGAGGAAATGCATAAAAAGTTTTTTTAAGAAATTATATGTATATATACATATTCCCTTTGACATAATATTGTCACCAGTGTGCATTGGGGGATGTTATCAGTGGAGTCATGAGTTTAGGTTACTTCTTTGCTTCCAGCATCTTAAGAATGCCTTCATGCTTGCGTTTCAGATGAAGGCAGCCCTTCAGTTCAGGCTGTCTTCACCAGTAGTACCTAGTACTGTTTGCCGGAGTAGCAACTTTGCCAAGAATCTCTGCAGCAGTGACAGCATGTACAGGTAACTGGGAGCAGAATAACTGCATGGAAGGTGACAACTTGAAACATCTCCAGCCTGTTTCATCTTTTTTCCCTCATACAGCCTTGGTGGGCTGAGATAACAGTGCAGCTAAGGGATATCACAAGGAACGTGGAGATGTGAGCTGAAGTTTTGCTTGTGACTTGTGCTGAGTGCTGGCCCCATCCAGCACACCAGGAAGCAGGCACTGGCTCTTTGGGCTGAAGCTGGATGTGCCTTGGCTATCCCACTCCCTGGTGTGCTACTGCTTTCAGAAACAGAGCGGTCCGGCCCGTTTTTAGCCTGATGCACTTCTCTACTGGGGAGGTACTTCTGTCTTTTCTGTTTCTGTTGACTAAATATCACTTTAACAGTTCAAAAGGCCACTACTTTATGAGTGGAAAAATGTGATCTATTTGAGTATGATGGGCTCCTATGTGAGCACAAATGATTTGGCAAATTTTGAAAAGAGAACATGTGGCCTGAATAATCAACAAGAGGAATTCACAATGGTTTGGCTTGCCTAGCCTAATTTTTTCTCTAATTTGTCTGTTCTTATAACTGCCACCTGTTCTTTTGTTTGCCTGTAGATCTGCTTTTTTTTTAACTAGAAGACACATAATGATAATTTAACTTGACTTTCTTCATAAAATAGAAGCTATAACTTCACTGCTACCAATGCTTTTGTGATGAAGTGTAGCTTTCAGAAAGATGTCATGTGTAGCATTCCTGGAGATGTCCATCACCTCCTCAGGTAAAAACTTCTTGTGGCTAATTACTTCCAGTGTTTAGAACGTTGTGCCATTTCTACTTGGATTTTTTCTGTCTTTGCCTGCCATATACTGGATTTTGTTCAGTCTTTGAAGGTAGAAAGAGCCCTCTGCAAGCAGAGACCTTCTGCCTCAGCACTTACTTATAGGGTCTGATCAAGTTGCTTATTTTCCCTCCTCTTTGACAAACTAAAGAAATAAAGCTTTGTATCTCTCTCCCAGGGGAGATCTACATTATCAGTAATTCATGTGGCCCTTAACCAAACTCCTTGCAATTTTTTGAGGTTCAGTAATAGTTGTACTAAGCCTATAAAACCTTAGTTTTAAGAATATTCACATACATATGTAGATGAAGATGTAATCTGGGCACATATTATCAAACTTGTGCAAAAGTGAAACTTGGTTCAGCTTAAAATTCAGCAATGACAAAGACTTCTGAACTTTTTAAATTCATATGGGGAAAATCTGTATCATATCACTTAAGGTTCCTCCTTTTAATTGCAATTTCTTCTGGAAAATATCTGCAATTAAACAAATTGGATTGAGTTGTGTTAGTAACAATAGATGAAGAAAGATGGTTGAATCCTACAGGGAACAAATAAAATCTGCTTCCCTCAGGAAAGAATCGGTTTTCAAAGATAACTAAGGTAGGGCAAAATGGAGATCTTCGAGTTTCCTCGGGCATACTGCAAGGTGAAACTGTACAGGTCATGGCAGTTCTTTGGAGATTTGTTTTGAGATTCATTTTCATTTCTAATCCAGTGCATGAGAGAGAAGAGGTCAAATTAATTGAAACAAACCCATGCTTCTATGAAGCCATTTGTTATTAAACTCCACCTGCTACAGAGGAAGAAATAGCTTTGATTTTAATCACTTTGAATCAAATCACTTTGTCAAACCTCTCCATCTTTAAACTGAATCCTGCTGAGGGAGCGTGGAAACCTATAACACCACAAAGAAAAGTGGCAAAGTTGGAAAATGCTTCCTATCATTTTGGAAAAATTGCAGACTGCTTTGATTCACAGCAGTATAGACCTGTTTACTTTTGCATGGTGTGTATGTCCATGGTGTAATCATTATATTTAATTCTTTACCTGGTGGTAGTAAAGAATGTATAACATCAGACTTAAACCTTCAGTAGCAAAACACTTGGAGTGATACTGTTCAGATCACACATGCAACATATACACACACACAATTTTAACTCACACTTAATCTGATGAAGTAATCTACTTCACCTAATGCTCTCTCAATAGCAAAGACTGGCAGCTGTGGGAGCTATAACTCTTTTTTCTTGATTCAGGGAGACAGTGCATAGCCTGCTGAGTGATTTAGGTGCCTTCTTTCCTTCTGCCCCTTTTCTTCCTCATAGAAACTGCACGTAAATTGTAACTTTCTCCACAAATCCTGCCTGCATTATATTTCCACTCTGTGCAGCACTCTACAGATGGAATTAATTTATTTCTCTGCCCAAATTCACTTAGGTATTCCCCACGCATTCATTACAGAATAATCCATCAAATAATGCATACCTCTGTATCTTCACTTATCACACATAGCATTGTTTCCTTATGGAGCATCCACCCAAAGATTCTCTTCTACATTACTAGGAAGAAAGAGTGGCATTGTCAGCATTTAGTTTTCCTCAGCTGTAGATTTCTGTATCTTCATTTCTAAAAGTGTTGTTACTTTTTAAATGGGACTTCAGCAGAATTCAACCCAAAACTCATGAGTATTCTTTTGTTTTCAACTAGTTTTTTTCTCATGTATTTTTAAATCGACTTTTATTCCTGGGATCCTTTCTTTCTTTCTTTCTTTCTTGCTTTCTTTCCTTGAATTTAGAGTGACTTGACTATTAAGATTTAAAAAATCATAAATATCTCTGGGTTTTTAAGACAGCTTCAAAATTGCTGTGTTTTTCCACAGAGCTCAGTGCTATGCTTTGTGCATGTGTGACTTGGTATATGCTGACATGTTTGTCTTCTGTTACAGGATTTTAAGATTCCTTCAGTCTGGTAAAAGAGAACATAGATTGAGTACACACAATTTGGTTTTAAGTGTTGGACATGTGCTGTGCTATCTTTTTCTGTAGTGCTGCAGCAAATTCTTCCTATCATACTGAAAGGTAAGCATATTCTATGTTTCAAGTTTTAATAAAAATATAATTAAAAATGCTTCTTATGTTACAAAATATGTATGTAGTCCACACCTTCTATTTCTATAGTGTACAGTATATAATGAGTAATGTGATTACTCTAGATCTAATATAGGACTCCTCAATATGAATTATGTCCATGCAATGGTTTTGTATATCTATCTTTTATTATGTGGCACAATTTGCTTTATTTTCCTCAGGGCACAGCTTGAGCTCAGTTACCACCTCTGATTTTTTTGTGGATAATAAAATATTTATAGTCTTCAAAATTAGGTGCTGAGACAGTGATTAGTGTGGTATGAGTGAGCAACTGAATAGATAAGGGCGTGACATTTTGCACATGCATTACCACATATTGAACTTATGCACACAAAATCCCAATTTGTCTGTATGTACATGCTTGTGATTCCAATTTATCAGTTGCATTCTTCTTACCCATGACATTCCTCCTGCAGTTTTACCTGCCCACTGCATGCTTCTCTTTGGAAGATATTTGGCCACGGCAGCTCTGCTGTGTGGGACACAGCGTGGACACAGTTCAGTTTAATAATTATTTTTCTAGGTACCCATTCAATTCCAGTGTGATTGCCTGGATGCAATTTTCTGTATACTCCTTTCTTAAGTGGATGATACCTTAAAAGCCGACACACCCCAAGAAGCCTGTGACATTCCAGAGGTGCCTTTGACCAGGTCCCTTTGCCAAAATACCTTCTTCCCTCTCCACATCCTATACTGCACTCCCAGTGGCCACCTTTAACTGTAGACAATTTCAGTATCTTACTGAAAACTTATAAAATGTTTTAGAGACAATTCAGGTCAGAAGTACTGTGTTAAGGTAAAGAAACCTTTAAAACCACTCATCTCTATCAATGAACTTTTAGAATGTGACCTTAATTTCTATGTCTTTTAGACACAGTAGTGAATTCAGTTCTTGCCTGCTTGCCTTGCCTGATTCAAATCTGTCTATTTAAAGGGCCCACAAAAACAGACACTGCTTTACACAACTAATCATATCAGAGAGGTATAAGCTTCTTCAGTCCCCAAAGATATTAGATGCAGGCTTATTTCTGCAAGGAAGTATCCCAAAGTACATTGGGGTTGATCACAGTAAGCAAGTTATCTGCCTGCACAGGGCCCTTGAGAATATAACCATATTCTGGGATAATTCATTAATCTGTTCAGTATTTTTTAAATAGAAATACGATTTCTTAATGTTATATCCTTGGAAAAATTTTTGGTTATTTTTTGTCAACAAGCTTCTTCTATAGAAAACAGTTTTAATAATTGCAAAGAAATTACAAATTATCCTACCACACTGTGAGTCTTTGAAAGTAGTAGATAATGCAGCCAGAGAATTGATCACATGATACTGACCCAAAGGACTTGTCATTTGCATGTTTCTTTAAAACTAAAATCATACTAAAGTATCCCAGCTACTGCTGTGCATGATTATTCCTCTTCTAGTATCCTCTTTTTCTTAGTGCTTAAAATCATTGTTTCATCCCTCCCCAGAAGTAGTGCTGTCATTCTTGTGGCGTATACATGTAATGTAATAAACTAGCTCATAGCAATAAGATTAGCTGAAGCTACATTTATTTTCCCAACCAAGTTGAGAGGATTTGGAATGGTGAAGCAGCATTGATCATACAGTGTGTTTTGCCATTGAATATCTAATTTAATATTAGTTAAACTTGATCAACAATTCAAGAGTTTAGGGTCACATTATTAACAGAAAACATCAATCCTTTGGATAATTCAATTAAAAAACATCAATAAAAATCTAATTTCAAAAGTCACTACTATACCAATATACCATATCCGGCAGACAGAAACTGCTCAGCCACCATTGAATCATTGCCTCTTTTAATAAGTATTCAGAAATTATACTGAGACTTCAAAAGAAATTGTAAGGAATTGTTAGCAGGTTTATTAATGTTTTATGTTTTATTAAAAGTTTGGGTGTACATTTCACAATGAGCAACATCAAAAATCAGACTTTCTGCCTGTAATTTTGCTTCCTCCTGTCTTTCTGCCTTTGGGATTCGCTCTTTTCCTTTCATCAGCTGCCATTTTCAGCAGCATGCAGTAATTTCATGGCTCATTGCAAGCGCTGAAAACCTTTGAAACCACAAATGCTAACCTACCTGGCCTGCAGCCATTTAGGAAGAGATTAATTTAGCAAACAGAAGCAAAACACTTTCTACTTCTAGCCTGTGCATAATTTCACTTCTATCTATATTTATTTTACAGTGAGCAGCGTAATGACAATTTCAGTAATTGCAACTCTGTAAAAATTTGCCTACCTAGCTTATCTCACTATCACAAGACTGTGAGTCAGTCAGATTAGAAAAAGTACAGCATGTGAAACTGCATTGGTTGCCTTCCAAAAAAATATGTGCCTTATATAAAATTTAAGTGATGCTTTGCACTTATTTGTATACTTATCTACAGGACAATGGATGCTCCATGATGTTTGCTTGAGATGCGTATGCCTTTTTAATGCACTGTGATTTATGGGTGCTTTTCCCATACAAAAAGATCAGCAACACTAGTAGGCTGCAAGTGCCAGCCCATTTCTGCAGACTTAGTTACAAATGGCTGTTATGGTGCTGTCAAGCGATTTGAACAGAACTGAAAGTCCATCTGGGGCAAATCTAAGCTATCATGCTTGGAATGAATTCAAATTCAAAATTAGCCTACAAACTGTTAGCTGAAAAAAAAGTTCAAAATGTTTTATTGTTTCTAATTTGACTCAAAGATCAAATTCTCTAAATAAACACAGGATCTTTTCTTCTAATCCATTTTTTATTCCATTTGACCAGCATATTCAGAACAAGATGCATAAAGTCAAGCTTATAAATGTTTATTCTGTAGTAAGACAAAAATTGCTTGATTTTCCTGTTCCCCTGTGATTTGTCTCAGTGGTGAGTATCCCACTTCTTACCAAGTTTGCTGTGCTCTAAGGTTCCTATGTTTATTCTCTGGCAAATGTAAATGTTACAATAATTGAACCCAAAGCCTTTGTTGCTATGTGCTATGCAAAAAAAAAAAAAAAAAAAGGAACAACAAAGAGTTGTTGTAGCATTTTCGGATACACAGGAGAAAAAGAAGATTTCTTTGCGATTTCTTTACAATTCCCATGTCTGACTTTATAGCCAGCATGATGGCCTCAGGTAGGAGGAATCCCTAAGGTATCTCACAGCTCCTGACTTCTATATTGGTATCCTGGCACTGGTAGCTGGGCAATCTGGTGCTGCTTTCTGGCAGTCATTGCTCCAGGCTGAGCTGGTTGGAAGGGATTTCAGCGACCTTGAATGACCTTGTGGATGGCAGTCACTGGGTAATGATTTTGACTGCAGGATTATGCAGTGGTACTTCCCGCCATGAGGGGCTGCAAGAAGATTGCTGCCAATGACATGGAGGGAGATGGAGTCAAAGGGAGAGTATAGGGTCCTTAGTGTTGGAGGTGAAATGGTTTAAGGGGCACAGTTTTCCAACTTTTTACATAAGAGTAGTGAAAGAGTAATTGAATATCATTGTTAGCTTGCTTTGCTGCAATTCAGATACATTTAGATCAGCAAAAGGAAAGTGTACAGCATTAAACTTGTTTATGCAGTGTTTTTATAATAGCTAATTCATTTAAGCATACAGATACACAGACGGCGGTGGGATGACTGGCCAACCCACACAGATGTACACCTCCAATCTGGCATCACATAACATTCATAAAATATGTCAACACAGCCTGGATTCCTTCCATAGTTTATGTTAAACTATTGGTGTTCATATCATACAAGCAAAATATTTCATGTTGTTAAAATTTGTGTCCCTAGTAAATAAATAGAAAAACTAAACACATTCCCCCTAAATGCACAAGCTGTGTGCAGCAGCACTGAAGCAATATGTACTGTTTGTACTTCTAGTAACATTGCAGAAATTAACATTTGTAGAGCTGTTTATCATGCAGGCAAGTGGTAATATGAAGGCTCCTATGTTTTATTAGTATTCTCCTTCTAGCTGTAATGTCCCTAGCCCAGTGCTCTCTGTAGTTGCTAGATTCCCAGTACATGGGACTGCACATCAGAGCAAGCAGGGAGGAAGAGGATGAGATGAGGAACGTGACTATGTGAGGGGAGCCCCATGGCCTAGTGATGCCCCCATATTGCTGGCCCATAGCTTTGCATTGTCCCTTCCACTCACCCTGAGTCCCCGGCTACAGACACCAGCAGTTGGCATAAACCATCTTTTCCTGGCATGGAACGTCCTTGAGCAGTGGGAAGGCAGCAGCTCCACTGAATATGAGTAAGTGCAGATGCTCTAGAGCAGGATAAAGGCCAAGAATGAGTCTGGTGTTCAGGGTGTAAGAATAAAGGCTGAATCCTATTTTTAGACCAGAATTCATCCAGCATCCTGAATGTGAAGCATGTTCACGGGCAGAGTCCTGGTGAACCACGGAGCACTTGAGAAGTCTTACCACAATGCTGGTTGCTCTGCACACGACAGCAGAGTTATCCCACCTCCCCTCAGAAGGATTATCCCATGCCCACCTTGCAGAAGACTGTGATGGTTTCAGCGCTGTGGAGAGTCTTTGGGTAGCACAGCAGGTATTTCCCTTCCAAGAAAGGAGAAACTAGAAGGGTTGTTGCAGAGTAGCAATCGGTGGCTCTTGCTGGGGGTGTTTGATGTCTTGCCCCGGTTTGGTTTTTCACTTGTTTCCAAGAGATCTTTTCCAGACATCTTTTCCAAATTTCCTAAGCATGGCTGCTTAAAATGTTGCACCTCCCTGCATTTCTGATATTTATATATTGTTATTCAATGATGAAATATTATTTTTATATTTATATTTAGAGTGTTAAATTATGTCACTAATAAATTATGTCACTAATATCTAACCATGTAAAGTAAAATAGATTAACATAGTACGGTGAAACACTATAGTATATTAATATGCAGTAAAATAGATCCATGGCCATTATGTTTAATGAATAATATTCCCTATTAACACACATCTCTGCATTTAAGTAATTCCAGAGCTATGACACAGAACAATCAAATGAATACATGGTAAACAAACTATCATTTTGCTTGGGCCGTGCAATGTAAAATACTTAGTGAAATTAGTGAGTGCTGTCTGCAGAGGCATTGTAGGATTAAACAGATATTCAGGTGTACCTTCACCTTTCCTCGATTAGAAAACATGCCCATCAAGATATAGGACTAGTGGGGAGGGAAGAAAGCAATATTTGATCATGAATACACAGACGCAAAAATACACTGCTGTTAGACATGCAAAAGTCAGTAAAACCACATGCTGCTTGGAGAGGATTGAATTATCTTCAAGCACTACCATCTAATTAAATATGTATATATTTCTAGGGCCTGAGCTCTGGAAAGCATTCCTATTGAAGAGGGAGTTTAAGCATATGCTTAACTACAGAATGGGGGCTTGGAGGAGGTATTAGAATGTGTAGACAAAAAGTACATGCAGCAGATGAGAAAAAAAAACTTGTTTCACAATCAAGACTGATGACAGTTTGCTATAGGTTAATCAATTGCCTCGTTTCATTACTTCATTTTGGAGTTGGGTTTTTTTTTCTGTTAGATGGTGCAAAACATTGTTATAAACAAGTAAATTGTTCTTTTTGATTAACAGATGGCTTGAGACTAGCCAAAAAATATTATTTTTTTAATTAAAGAAAAAACACTCCTTGTTGAAGCCTTCTATGTCGCTGTTCATCCAAGGGAAAATTTATTAAAATGAAATTATAAACTTGTGAAAAACAGGATTTATAATAGAAACACGGATGCAGCCATAACTATAACCATATGAACTATGCTGCTATTATTTACTATGGTAACATTATAAAAAAACCTACACTGTTTGGGCCATTATCCTTACAGTTTTCTTTTCAATACAAATCATTATATTTATTATCTGTCTTCTTGTATAGAGGGTACAGAAAAGGCCAATCAAAAGCAGAAGAAGCCTGCTTTTCAAAAGGAAATTGGACCTATTTCTAATTCTTCTTCATAAAATACAAGGAGTGCAGACTTTTTTGTGAAAAATTGTTTCATGTAAGATAAAAGTGCAGATTATTGGTGAGAAAATGACACACTTTTCCCTACATCTTGAAGATTCTTGGGTGATACTGTCAGTTTTCCTAAGAGATTTTTACCTTACTCACAAATGCATTTCCTCACAGACTTCATGCAGCAGGTGCTGGGGCTCTGAGTATTTATTTGGGAATACACTGCATAATTCAGCTGTTGTGAATCGGAGAGATGTCTTAGCAATGTAGTATCGTAGAATGAATATTGTACAAAGTATTGGAAAATTTGATGTTTTTAGAAATAAACCTTTCTAATTTACAAGGTGAAGAAAAACAAAACTGAATTTGTGTTTTTTTCTCTCATCACTTCTTTCTTTCTTTCTCTGAGTCTGGAAAAAATATGAATCTCAACACTATTATTCCTACCTCCTTGGAAATTGTTCTAAACATATCTGCATTTCTGTGTATTGTAATTGTCACAAACATACCTGCATTTCTGCGCATTATCAGAGTTAGTGACAGCAGTCTAGTATGGACACAGAGCCCCAGTGCCTGGCTTACACAATTGCCTTTATAATTATGACTAATATATATGTGCCAGTTTTTTTAACTCTTTCAAGCTCTAAAAGGGATGTGGTAAAAGTTAACTGTCTCTCATGGACTGCACAAGATGTGATACATGTTCAGAAAACCTTCAATGTAAAGCATAAAAAAAGCCTTGAAATTTTATTTAGAAAGTGTTTCATGACTGTTGACTCATCACTAATCCGAGATGAAACATCAATGTATGTAGAACCTCTTTCTTTTTTCTTCTGAAATATCCATTTGACTTAGACATCAGTTAAATATAGCACAATATGATTAATCCACGTTTATAGTAACTTTTTAATGTGTTCTCTTTATCTGTGGTAAAATACCATGCATTAAAAGCATGGTTGGGAACTCTAGTGAGTCAATATTAATGCCAATGGTTTAATACTTTTATCTGCATAACAACTATGCTTAATTCGGTAAACATTCCTGACATTGTAAACATGGCCAGTATAGCTGTTAGTACAAAGCAGGCAAATTGATTGACAAATAATATATTTAGAGATACAGGGCTCTTAGAGACTATGGATCATTTGTTACTGATAACTGGCAGGATGCTCTGACTCAAATTCTACTAGTTCAACTAAAGAATAAAAAGCCACTTTATGACTGCTGCTCGATGAAACAGTATTCTTGTTTTTTGGGGATTTTTTCAGACGATGCAGCCAGTTTAGGAGTATCACCTCTGCACAAGAAATCTGTGTCACAACTGGAAAATGGTAATGCTGCTAAGACACAGTTGTGTTTATAATGTTGAAACATCCAAAGCACTTCACAGCATTTGATGACTGCTTATGACAATTAAAAATCACTTTATTTATTAGGAAAGTAGACATTGAACATAAGAGTTAACCCAAATGGATTTTATTTTAGACTACCTATTTTTATCTCAGAGTATGTCAATATTACGTGCTTCAAAAGAATGGATAGGAAATGTTTATCAGTAGACAATGAAGGCAAATAGATTGTTTATGACAGTATAGGGAATACATTTCGTGGCAAGATTTTGAAGTGCAGTCAGGAGGGTCATTCTTGTGGCTGCTTTTGTTGACATTCATCATAACTGAACATCCAGATTGTAAAATATGTAGTGTTTTTGCACCAAGTGATTCTCTAGGTACAGCATACTGTGTTTGTATTGGGCTTTGACGGCACAGTCACAAAAGATAGGATGTTCAAATACTGCATATACCACTGCTGCTTCCATTTCCAGTGTTTCTTGAATTGCTCATTCCAATTTACAAGTCACTACCAAGTTTTAATTTGTTTCCTTCCCTCTTAATTCTTCTGAGTGTACCTGGATATATTTTCGTCAATGTTCATGATCTTCCCTTATTTCTGACATTAAAGCCCAGAATCATATTTTGAAAACAAAGAACCAGAACAAGGGTTTTNTAAAATAACACACAACATAAAGGAAGAATAATATTTCAGTTTTAGTTGATTTGAACATTCTTGGACAGTTTTTTGCTAAATTATTGTCTTGAAACATTAATTTTACCATATCACAAATCCAATGTCAGGCAAGGTAAAATCATGGAGCGGATATGATGAAAAATATTGCTGTTGTGAGGATTACAGGAATATAGCTCGTTTCATAAAAATATTGCATTTTGTATCACCCCATTTTGCATGTTAATATCTCATTAGTAGGATAGGGAATTCCAATTTTTACAAGGTCTATAAAAATTGCTGAACAATAGGCAGTGAAAGGAAGCCTGGAGAAGGAAAATGCTCGTCCAGACCCTCTATTTTAGCTATTTCAGCTGTTATTTCAGCAATGCACCAGAACCTTTACAACTAGTCACCAAAAATAATAGTCTCAATGCGTGTAACCATTGCAGATAGTACAGCACATTTTATTTATTACTGAAGTTAATAATGGTATTGTATTTATAAGACTTACAAATGACATTTCCTTTATTTACTACAACTTACATGGCTGTTTCACTCTATCCCGAGCTTGCCCTAAGGAACCTGTTCATGATATTTATCTTTTTCATTTTAAGTAACCAGTGCTTCTTCTCTTTCAGAACAGGCTGGCTTTGTTCAGCTGCTCAGTTGCTGAGCCCTGCATTGAGCAGTGGTAGCACAGACCTGCACAGACTCCCACCATGCTTCATCCTTCAACAAAATAAAGTACACAGACGTGTAACCATATACAAGATTTAGACTAGCTAGAGCACACATATTTTTATTCCTTGCATAGGTTCATCATTGGTTGAAAGTGGATATAAAATAAAGGCTCTTCTGATTTGGCATAATCTTGTACCTACTTCACACTCATCAGTGTGAGTTCACAGCTGGTTCAGAGCAAAACAAATTCAGGCATTATCAGCACAGATACATTTTTACAGAAGAAAGTATTGTCAGCATGCCACACTCTCCATGTTTGATTAATGTGCACATTCAATACAAATCAGGATGGTCCTTCAAATAGCTCAGTTCATGTAATTGAGGCCAAATTTTAGGAACTGCTGATTGGTGAGGTGATTTTGAAAATGTGGCACTGTACGCAGAGATCGGTGCATGGCTGCTTTAATGTCATACAAGATGTCAGAGATCCTTTTGTGCAGATCTGTTGTTTGAAGATGCAGTCTTCAGATGCACACAAATGAGGGGGGCATCACCACTGCTCCCATATATGCTTTAATAACAAACATGAATTACTGAAATATCACAACATTTCTGTGAAGCAAATAGTAACACACTAGTCTGGAAGACTGGAAAACTTGATGAACCCAATTGTGAAAGAAGAGTAAATATCTTTGACTCCTGATTTGCAGTCCAAGATGCAGAGAGGAAATATGAGATGATCCATGCAAACATTTAAGTCACATTAATGAAGTCCAAGAAAGTGCAACTCACAGGATAAGAAGCCAGAAGAAGGAAGCTGGAGGTTGGTGATAGGACAGGGAAACTATGCTAAGGAACAGATATGTAAGGGCCATAAGTTACAAAAACAGAGGCTTATTTCATGCACACTTCTCTTTTCGGCCTTGTGGTCTAGCCGCATGACCACAATCCTTCTCTCCATTTATTAGAAGTGTTAGCAATTTAATCAAATTTACATAAAGGAAAAAGCTCAGAAATACAAAAATATAAATAGAAGAGAAGAATTTTAGGTGAAAATTTTGGGAACCGGAATCCAATTCAAAATATTTATGTATAAAAAGTTGGCTAAGAATTGATGAGATAGTTAATGTAATGAGTTGAAAAATAGATTTTGAACAATAGCTAAAATCCATTTGGATTTCCTAACGATAATATTATAGATACATTGCAGAGGAAGAAACATATCCTTAAATGAGTCTGAATGTAAATAAACCCTCACTTTCATTTGGCTAAATCAGAGAAGAAAGCATCTTTGTTCCACTACATTTCAAAGGGCATTAAAGAAGCTTGGAGCTGCATGTATATGAAAACCCCACCCTCTTCATTGCTCTCAACATTGAAATCCTTTATATTCACTAAAAAGAACTTGGCACTAAAATATCTGAAGATTAAAAGTATTTGGAGACGTTTAAATCATCAACCTCTACTGATATGTACTTCAAGAGAAATCACCTAACATTTAGATCAGATACCTACAATCCAATCTGAAGGAAAGCTATTAAAATTGTTCCTGCTCTCCTTTGTAAGTTTGCCAGTCTCACATGGTATGGTGCATCATGTTGGCATACAGCATGATGCTGCATAAACAACAAGACTGTATTGTACATCATCAGAAATATGTGAAAATTCATTTGGATCTGCCACCAGCTATCAATTTCGACAAGGAATGTATCTGCTCCAGCTTAATTAGAGAGGATGAAAGCAGGGCAATACAGGTCAGCCTCGCCAGGGCTCTGTCACAGACATTTTCTCTATAAAACATTCCACTTCCCACTTCAGTGTCATCAGCCATATCTGATACAACACCAGAAGTCACAGGTTGCAGATGCAGAGTGACTTAACAAACAATATTCAGATTTTATTTTCCAGGTCAGCTGGAGGAATATATTCATCTTTCCCCTTACCCAGTGTCAGAGATGGGATTTTACTGACTTCAGTGAGGACCTCCTGATTCAGAGCAATGCAAAAGAAACTAAACTCAAAATTCTGGGGAAAATTATTTGACACTGAAACTTGGTGTAATTCCATTTTGTACCTAAGATATGGCTTTTTGTGTTTGGTATTTGCATATTTGTGGGGGGTAAATATATATATATATATATATGCTTATATACTGTTACACAAATATATATATATTTATATACTGTAATACAGATCAGGATTATAACACTTTTCATACAGACTCCTCCTCTGTCATTAAAAAGAAAAGAAAATCTGTTTTCCTCTCCTTTCGTCACCCATTCATTTTTAAGGCTGTTTTTAATTTTTTCATATATTTCCAAAATGGCAAGGAAAATAGATTTTAAAAAATCCTTTACTTTTTCTTATGTCCTTAACTTCATACCATTTTCTGTGCAGCTGCATTTTACACAGAAATTGCATTACTACCAGCCCACCCAGATAGTTTGTGACCTGTTCTTTTGCTAGTCTAAAGGTGACTTTCATTTTCATGTTGACTTTACTCTCTGCCCATTTGGAGGTTCATTCAGTGAAATAAAATTGCCTTGTAATTATTTCTACTTAGAGAAATATGACAGCTAGAATTTTTATGTTAATTAATCTTTGTGTTTTTTTCATTATTGTGCGTCTGCCTATCATAAATTTCCTTGCAATCCAGTTTTAATGCATTCTATAAATTATTGTGGTTTCTTCCAGGCCCATCATGCTTTGCAAATAGTTGACTTTGCACAGATTTCTGTTGTTTGCTGTAGTACCACCATATGTGTAATTCAGCAGGAATGGTTTGCATCTCCGAAAATACACAACTAGGAAGGTTACTAATCAGAAATGAGCCCATGTCCAGAGCATAATCTTGTAATGAGTGTCTGTAAAAAAATTAGAATACCTTTAAAAAAGCTAAAAAGTAATGTCTAATCCAGGGTATACTGGACTGAAGGGAACAAAGAGGGCATTGCGTTTCTTCTTGTTTTGCTGGCTCAGTGGAATTAGGAAGCCACTGCTTCCTCACCTGCGTGCCCAGTTAAGGGCCATCTGTTTCCTGTTTAAATGCAGTATCTCTTACATGGTTTTTCCAAAACCCCTCTTGCATTAATCAACACAATCCCAATAAACAGAAACACCAAATCTTGCTTATCTGTCTTTCTCAAAAAAGCATTTTGGTAGCTGCATCTACCACATTTTAGCTTTACTGCAATGCTTTGTTTACACCAGCACTCACTTTTGTTCTCTGCATTTTAAAAATTTCTCATCTAGTTCTAGGCTGATTTTGCAAGCTTTCTGCAACAGCCTGAACTGCTAAAATAATAATATGTTGATTTTGTTCACTAATGGTTTTAATCTGGGTCTGGTGTCATGTGTTGGACTTAAACATCTTCATGAACGTTATTATAAATTTAACACCGAGTTAAAGACAATAAGGTCAAATATATCCTTAAAACATTGCCTTTGATGAAGGTAACAAACAATGAACATGGCCTATTCTCCTTATTATCATGGTTTAGATTTACAGGAAATCATTGGTGGATGGATACTCCTGGTAGGAAGAATCAATGAGCCAAATTGGTTGCTTGGATTGGAGTGAGATCTACAGAGAGAAAAAATACCTTTTATTATATCAAATAATTACAGTATTATGATGCCACCACAATGAATGCAGACACTATAAATATCAGGTGTCATCTTTAGAAAATAGTCTTTAATAAAGTACCATTATCATTGATATCAGAATACTTTTTCATTTAATTTTAAATAAAAATGAAGATTAATGAATATATGCAAAAAGTAAGGAACAAAAGTAGCTTATAAAAATGACCGAGTGAAGTACTTAATTTCATAAATACATGCACATACACAAAAAGAAAGGCTTTGAAGTACTTCATTAAGGTTTTCAGAATCAGCCACTCAAATGCTAGAAAATATTGCTTGGGCATCATTGATCTGGCTCATTTCTTGCATTTATTCAGGTACAGCCCTTAACTGCATGGCTAACATCTAGCTGTGCACAAAGCCCTTCCTCATCCATTGCACCTGATGGACAACCCCCACTTCACGAGATTTGTTTGTATTTGTTGTCTCCTCACTGCTCAGTATGTGCTGTGAGACTGTATTTATAGCACGCTTTTCACACCTTCCCCAAAGGCAGTCAGTTATTTTTGGGCTGCTCTCGGGTGCTCACTGGTAGCTGTAACAGCAGTGGGAGAGCCATGCAACTGCTGCAGTGCCATAAGATGGACATACAGCACCTGCAAGTGCATGCCATGCAGTGCCTCCTACAAATCCTGCCCTGCCAGCAGGGCATCTGAGTGCTCTAGCAACTTGTTTTTCTCACCAAGTCTCATCAAGTGGGTAATTATGGTGCTGTTATTATTTACAGGCTAAAGATGAAACAAATTTTGATGAAATTGGAAAGCTTGCTCGAATTGTCAACCAGATATACCTAGGATCTGATTTTTTGGAATCCTTGGGAGAACTCTGTGACATCCCTGCACACATAAAAACGCTCTTTCCTTTTGGTTAGACATAGTGGTTTACCATTACCACAAGACAAACATCCCAGTCTGAAATCAGGACCCAGAAAATTAATATACTTACTGAAATCTTGTGAAAATTCAGGTTTAAGTAATGGTCCAGCATCACTATATCCTGACACTTTATGCAATACATTTTGCTGTAGTCTAACCAGTCCAATCAGTTTTCACTGTTGTCTGATCATAGAATGGTTTGGGTTGGAAGGGACCTTAAAGATCACTTAGTTCCAACCCGCCTTCCTTGGACAGGAACACCTCCCACTAGGCCAAATTTCTCTAAGTCCCATCCAACCTGGCCTTGAATATTTCCAGGGCAACCACAGCCTTTCTGGACAACCTGTTCCATGTAAAAACCCATTCCTCACCGTAAAAAATTTATTCCTAATATCTAGTGTTATTTCATGACCATTCTGTACATCTGACCTTTCTTGTCCCTGGTCTGATGAGTCACTTGGTGCCACTTTTTCATTCTGAGGTCTGTGCTCAAGTCCCTGACTCCTCTCCTTTCAGCTGATCACAGGAAGGGTTGCCTCCCTGCCGTGCCCCCTGAAGGCTTCATCCTACTGAGCAGCAGTGCATACATGGCACAGCAAGAACAAATTTTGTTGGAGAAGAATTGTTTTGCACGGTTCCATTGCAGACCTGGGACCAGCAAATTTACACCAGCTGCACATTTGTAGGACTAGGACTTACTTCTACATCAGTCTTGCCCTTCTATCCTGGTGAGTGTAAGACTCCAGGTGGAGAGCAGACCATGGGAGAAAATAAGATTAGCTGGCCTGCTTCCCCACCTTGACCACCCACACTGGCATATATTACCATTTAAGTGGTCTGACTTTCAACAGCAGATCAAACTGAGACAACAGGCAGCCTTATGCTGGCTGGCTTTGTCTTGCTTGTGGCTGGATACAAAGGTCACCGAGTCCAAGCCATAGCCCACACCTCAGTGCAAAGAAAAGGTGACTTTATTCACGGCAGTGATACCAGTATTTTTCAAAATGAGCAATACAGGACTCAATTACCCCTGCTGAAATTTTGTCGAAGAATCTAGCCTAGCTCAGACAGAAGGCATATAACATTATTTTATCCCAAACAGGTGAAATTTGGCTAAGCAGCAAGTCACTGAAATCAGCAGAGTGTCTGGTAAATGAGAGGACGTGTTTCCAGTCCCACTTTTAATGCGCTGAAAAAACAGTGTGAATGCCAAATGAAAGATATTAAAGCTGGGTCAGAAGTGCATGGCTCAGGACAAGGAAGTTATTTCAGCTTGTGAGTTAAGTAAGCAAGGATAATAAACAGAGACTGTCATAAAGGGTTAAAGCTTATACAGCTGTTTCATCCTGAGTGTATTGAACGGAGCTAATATTTTTAGTTGACTTAAGCAATTTACATTTCTATAAAATAGGGTAATTTTATAAGTTTATAAAAGCAACATAAAATGTAAAGCAGGTTATACAAAATAAAAAAAACCCAATCAAAATGATCATTTCTGAAAGGATCAAGGATGGTGATAGAAACATGGGGCTCAATTTATAAGGGAAATTTAGAGATCACAATGCCTCCTTTGGCACCTGAGTCCAACATATGGGTAGGTATGGCTGGTATCTAATCTAATGGCTGGTATCACCTTGTCTAATCCTGTAGGTACCTCAGCTTCCCTGACACCTTGAGAAAGCAAGAAATTCCAAAATCCATAGAGACCAAAGCACCTAGGCTCACTGTGCTTTAAACACAGGTAAGTCTTCTACTTCTGCCACCAGTAGGACTGGATCTATCAGGCTTAGGTAACAGAGAAAAAGAGGAGGCAGAGTGACTGCATCCATGTTTTTACCTGATGAGTCTGTGGCTTTGCAATTAATTTGGATTGTGAAACGTCCAGCTTGAAATCTTTCCTTCCTGTTGGGCCCTTAGATCACATCTTTTGGTTCCTCAGAGAATGCCCTTGGCTGTGGTGTGACTTGCAGTGGAACCTCCTCTATCACGTGAATCTATATGACAATGCAATATTTATTTGGGCCAGTGAATGGATAAAGGCAAGAAAATGACTCTGTAATATGATTTTTTAGACACTTGAAATAGAAGAATATAAATAAAACCCTCTCCTTAAAAAGGTCATCATTCTGCTTTCATGAATGTGATTCTTCATATCAACCCCTTCCTATTCACTGTATAGGGAGCCCCTGAGAACTGACCCAATCAGGACTGGGAACTCCATTAGATGGCAGGATGCTTTAACATGACAAAGTTCAACACAGCAGAAAATAAATCTCTCTGTTCACTTCCCCCCTTGAGATGACTTCCTTCCTTGTTTCGTGTAGCTGGGTATGTGCTATGCAGGAGAGGGGGCAGGGTGACTACCTGGTGTAAATCCTTCTCTCTGGCTGATATCTTTAATTAAAATTACCCTTTCAATAGTATATCTGAATTGACATATTCCTGACTTCACACTACCTGTCTCTCTTCTAGTCTTCTGGAGAGAGACTGGCAAAGCTGCAATGCATCATATTATCTAACACAGTAAATATGCAACCTCCTTATAAGAAGTCTTTCTCTGTGAGCCTCATATTAAGACCAAACCTGAAACCACAGATACTGGAAATGAAAATCAAAAAGTTTATTTGAGTAACATTCCAACAACCTCTGCTTTTCTAGAAGAAACAGCTCAAACAATGTCTGCCTCTAAAGTGCTTCCTGTGCCATGTTTTGGACCTGGAGCAGCCTCCCTTCTCATGCAGGCAAAAGACATTAACTATTCCATTTAAAATCCTTCTAAAGAATCAGGGGAAGGCCACTAACATGCACCAGTGCGGGCTCACTCATCCTGCAGCTTCACTTTATATTTCTTCCCTTTAAATCATGTTAACAAAGTCAGAGTAAATTAAAAGGATATAGGAAAAGAGGTAAGCTCCAGTGCAAACTCACTCTGCTTTCATATACATGGTGTTTCTCGTCCAGCTCTGGCTTTTACAACAGAATGTACAACTCAGTAGTCCCTGGGTTTTCACTTTTATAATTTCACAGTGGCCAAAGCACTGAAAAATACATCCATCAGCCAAACATTAGCTGCTTTGTTCTTCCCTCTATCTAGCTTTTTTCTTTCATCCCTTCTTTCTCTTTTGACCTTCTCTTACTCATTTCCAGTTCTTTGTCCCTCTTTCCAGTATTATAATGCCTTTCCCTTCTTACTAAACTTCAGTTCTACTTCCAGTCACTGTGTAACTTGCTTAGTTTTTCCTTCTTCTTTTGTCATTTCTGTTTTTCTCTTTATAGTATGACCTCTCTTCCTTTTGCTGATCCATTAATTTCTCTGGTCAACCAACCACTTTACTACTTTCTCTCTGTAAAGATCCTATTCTCATTCTCTTTTTTTCTGCCTTCCACCCTTCCCTCATTTTTTTCTTCTTTCTCTTCAGAAGCATTTTCTTTGTCTTAATACTCTTCCAGAATATTTCTTCTCTGACATTAATAGAAAATTTTTACTTATTGTCTTGCTTTCTCACAGGCTCAGTTCTCTCTCATCCCTCCTTTTTTCACTTCTAAGCACTTAGAAGCCACAAATTTCTATCTAGCAACTGAAGTAACTTAGTTTGATCAGATAGTGTTGATCAGACATAGGTGACATAAATGAAGAGTACACCTGGACTGACCAGCAGCACACAATTTACTAACACAGAACTGCCCAAGAATAAAAGAAGCTCACCAGTTTTGAGGATCTCAGGAGCTCTCCAGTGCTCTCAACAGCTTAAAGGGGCAACCTGAGGAATGGTGAAGAAATGGATGTGGAAAAGGCAGGGAAGATGAACTAGGGGAATATTAATTTTATATTACGTTTCTTTATGCCTTTCAGGTCATTAACATTTAGGGTCTGTCGAAGCAACTGGAGAGAGCCATGTATATTTATTGTTCAAAATTTCTCAAAATTGTGTTATGAAGAGCATTTTTGGCTCTGTAAGGGTTATTTCTAACATGGGAGAAAAGTTAATTCCTCCCAGAACCAAGTTATTATCATAATTTGCTAGTGTGTGTCTATCATAACTATGTTTTTTCTTGGAATCCTTCCAGCAGGTAATTTTGGGACAACATTTAAGTCAGCCCTTTCTCTCTACTACATGATGGGAGCACAGGGATTTTGATTACTATTGCCCCCTTTTTAACTTTTCAACTGTTATTTTAAAAACTGAGGGTTGGGTTTTTCATTCTTCCAATTCAGTTTCCAGAGTGCAAAATGAAGGTCTGGCACTCCAGGGTGTATGTTAGCTACAGGATAATGTTTGTGGCAGAGAAGTATACAAGGCAAGAAATGGCTTTTGTGGGTGATTAAATACTGAAGTGAAGCTGAGGTGTTTGATAACCACAGAAGCTATTTATTGTGTGTATACTCCAGTGCCATGAACATTATTCCTATTATACAACAAGACAAAAGAAGATTCAACAAACCATAACGAGAGAAGGATGAAGGGGTTTTTTGGTTGCTGCTTTTTTGTGTGATGGAAGTTTGAAAGTTCTAATTCATTCTCTGCTTTTCCTAACATTTCCTTTCACATTGAAGAGTGGCAGGGGAGGGGATTAAGGCCAAAAGACAGAGATTGGCCTGCAAATGGTGGTAGTAGGGACTGAACTCTGAATAAATATTGTGAGTTATCGTATGTTATCATAAACACCAGTGCTCACTGTTTTGCTGGGACTCCAAAAAGACCATGCTAATAGTATTCATAAAAAAACATTTCTTTATGTTGTGACAAATAAGCTTAGGAAAAGAATCAAGTATTGTCAAGTATAAAAAACCCCAACAATGTGATATATTAAGAAGATAATGGTAATATGCATCTTCTAAATGTTCTATTAATCCTCACAGTAGCAGTGAGAACTCAGGAAATGCAGCAAGACCAGGCTCAAAAACTCTACTTAGATTCTAAGTGGCAATTCCCTGTGGCTTGTTCCCTGCTTGTTTCCTGGTATTTCTGTCGAGTATTTTGGTTTTTTGGGATGGCCCTCAATGATCTCCATCAAGACTATTATCAGAAGGAACAGAAAAATACAATGAGTTTTGAATAAAAAAAAAAATCCATTATAAGGGAAAATATACCTGTCTCACTGTCATTACTTAAGAGGTGTCAGTTCCTCCTTGAATCACTTGAGTTGTTAAAAAGAGCAGAAACAAAATGGTGTGGCTAAAATGACCAGCTACCCAGTGGAGACCCTGAGCAGAGGAAATCAGTCACAGCCAACACCACCACTGGTCTTTGTTTGTAGATGTTGCTCATTAAACAATTATGAGCAGACAATGTATTTGTGAAGTGCGAACTCTGTTTGCAAATGGCTTGCCCTAGATAAACAAAGCCCTGCTTTGTCGAATCATGAGAAATAATTTAACCATCTGTAGTCACAACAACCCTGTGAGTAGCAGCTGTTTTTACACCACTTTAGAGGTGGGGAATTCAGAGAGAAAAATGTTTTGCATCAATGGCAAAATGTGAATTAACTTCACATTTTACAGCAATGTTGATCATGCTATGATTTTCTTTGCACATCTCCTTACAGGAAATAATACAAATTCCACGGGAATGTTTGTTACTTTAATGAATTAAATGACTTATAAGGTTGAGAACACTTGCTGTCCGCCCATAGACATTCCTTCAGACCATGCTGTTTCTAAAAGTTTTTTAAGTCATTAAAATATTATCTGAGCATATTGTTGAGAGCCTGCAGCTTTGAAAGGTGATGGACTGTCATCACAGGCTCACCTAGCAAGGGAGATTAAGGGGGCTTGCACCTGCCAGCCACAGCACAGCAGCAGCACATGGTCCTGCTGCCCCTCCTGAGGTCCCTCCCTGCCTCTGCTGCTCTGGATGATGGTGAAGGCAGGTTCCATAGCCCTCTGTCCCTTCCTGCTCATGCTCAGGAAATATTTCCCCAGTATCAATATGTTAGTTGTTGCCAGCCAATTTTCTTCTCTTTTACTTATCATCATATGTGGCTTAACAGATCAGTGCCCTCTCCTGTGAGACTCAGTACCCTACCAAGCACATCTTCTTATTTGGATGATTGATTATTTTAAGTGCCCTTGAAATGCAAGCCAGTTTTGTTCAAAAAGGAGGTATTTTCTTACTATTGCTTGTGCCCACATTCTATATTATTTACAGATTCTAAACATTTATATTTGCTGTTGAATTGTATATAAAAAAATAAAAATGCACTAATGGAAATTTATTTTAAAGCCTAATATAGCCACACAAAACAACAGTATGGACTCAATGAATCTTGTCGTTGTTTTTCAGGTACAAATTTCCATATGAATTATGGGATAATATTTCTGCTCTGGAGTGGAATGTGAGTACAGCTTTCTTTGGGGTATTCAGTGCTAATGTGCATATTTAAATGACAAATAAAGTTATACGTATTCTAAATTATCTTGAATGACTATAGGATATGAAAACATACTGTTACATTCAGATGTATCATTTAGAAGAGGGTTTTCATTCTCCTATGATGTGACCTAATTTCAAAAAAATTGAGACTGGGAGTTGTGCTTTCTTTGTTTTACACAGCAGATGTTAATGCCATTATCTACTTAATTTGAAAGCTGCACTGATTTCCACTGTTTCTTCCTTTGAGTGTCATTGCTGTATAAAAAAATACTATCAAGTATAGCAAAGGTCATTTACAGTTACACCCAAAATGCTGGCTTGACCTTAAAAGTAATAACTTAGTTTTTTTAAAAATCATATGAATGTGGATGGTTGTAATGTGACTATTGCATAAGGCAGGGTGGCATGTTAGAATAACAGAACTGGGATTGTCATCAGAAAAAAACATCCTAAGAAGATTCCTCATGGCCTTATTGTCCCCTGAGCTATGCACATTCTTGAAAGCAAAATGACATTGGGCAAAGTAGCACTGGCCCATGTTTTTGCCTACTATTATATTTCAGTAGTTTCAAAATCAAAACTTCCCAGTTTACAGGTCTACTTCAAAATAAATGATGCTTGCCTCAGGTTTTAGAGATTTAACATTATTGTGGTCTATGGTCCATCAGTATCTCCTTTCCAAAACTTCAAAAATATTTGTTGATGCTCCTTTAATTCTCAGCGTTTTTCATCTCATAAAACTCCTAAAAGTCTATTTGCTGCATCCTTCTTCAAATGCAATGTATTGCAAAATGTATTAATGCTTCTTTTTAAATTTTCATTTCAACAGCCTAAAAACTCAGTTGGCCATTATATAAATTGTGAAATCATACTTCTTTGGCTTGTGGTCTTCCCAAGTATCAGAACCATCTTGTATTGGGCTTTATCAGTATTAAGTTAAAGAATCTGTAAGAAAAACACGGGATGTGAACAGAATAGGTATTGATAATTCAGTGGGTGGCATTCTACCTCTAACTGCTACAGATTCACTGGATCAGAATGCTAATGTAGGGATGAGATTTCAGTTAAAAGATTCACAGGTGTGTGATCTAAAATAATTTCCCTACACTTGTGTTGGTAGAAACTCCTTTAAACCACTACACAAAAGTACCATAACTGTATGAACAAGAAAAAATGTGACAGACCATTAAGGAAGTACAATAGAGGGTACAAATAGTAATTTAGAGAACCACTAAAAACTCCTGCAGCAGCATGATCTTGAAGGCATTGGTTACTGGATGAACTTATGGGCAGTGTCAGGTGGATATTAAAAAATTTGTACTCTATAATATAGGCCCTACAGAGATAATATAGACCCTACATTATAACAGGTCCTGTAGAGAGACTTAAAAAAATCAGAGGGCTGGGTGAACACCGGCTGTGTGAAGTTTAACAAATACAAGTGCTGGATTATTCTCCTGGGATGGGGCAACCCTGGATGTATGGACAGACTGGATGTATGGAGGCTGGAGAGCAGCATTGTGGAAAGGGACCTTGGGACCCTGGTCAGTGGAAAGTTAAAAGTGAGCCAGCAGTGCCCTGGCAGCCAGGAGGGCCAAGCGTGTCCTGGGGGCATCAGGGACAGCATCACCAGCTGGGCAAGGGAGGGGATTGTCCTGATCTGCTCTGCACTGGGGTGGCCTCACCTCCAGTGCTGGGGACAGCTTTGGGTGCCACAATAAAAGAAGAATATTGAGCTACTAAAGACAGTCCAAAGGAGCTCAACAAATGGTGAAGATACGAGGTGTGGCTGACGTCACCTGGTTTACTTAGCCTGGAGGAGACTGAGAGTCTTCTCAGTCCAGAGATTCCTCATGAGTAAGATATTTACAAGCAAGTACCAATCTTTTCTTTCTGATGCCCAGTGACAGGACCCAAGGGAATGGACTGCAGTTGTGTCAGGGCAGGTTTAGGTGGAGTATCAGGAAAAGGTTCTTCACCCAGAGGGTGTTTGGGCACTGGAACAGCTCCCCAGGGAAGTGGTCACAGCACCAAGCCTGACAGAGTGCAAGAAGTGCAAGAAGACAATGCTCTCAAGCACATGGTGTAACTCTTGGGGCTGTCCTGCGCAGGGCCAGGAGCTGGACTTTGAGGATCCCATGGGTGTCTTCCAGCTCAGGATACCCTATGAATATTTCGTGAGAGAATTACTAGGCACAATGCAGTGTAGCTAAGAGCTTATAAATAGAAGGAAAGTATGTCTGCTAAATATTATCTGAAATTATTTTTGCCATGTAAACAGAATGCATAGTGATGTCAGAGCTGAAAGAAAAAATCTGTTAATTGAAGTAATTTCTAATACATGAAAACTGCTTTTATTTTCTTACAGAATCATGTGGTAGGATTTCCTAGAATTGTTTACACTGTAACTTGCAAGTTGCATAAATGCCAGCTAAATTTAAATAGAGGTACAAGCTGACATTAGGAAAGGAGATCATGTGGTGTTTTAATATTCTTGGATTATTTGATAAATAAAGGCAAAGAAAGTCAGCTTGTCGTCTCTGAGCTGAAAATTGCATAACTACAGTAAAATACATCCCTTCATTTCTCATTTCCATTTATCATCATATTACTCAATGCCCTACAACAATGCCTTGTTATGCCAAATTCTTCTGGTGTAATAAAGATCAAACTTTACTTCTGTAAGATCAAGATTACTTTACATCTGCACATTTTTTTTTTTCCTTTACGTTTTCTTAGTTTTGGGATACATATAAGTAACTAAATATGGAAAATGCCTTCCAAGAATATAGCTATCATAAAAAAAATCAAAAATAAACAAAGAAATTAGTAGGTACTTCAGCCATGCATTCAAGGTTGCTCTTTAGATAATGACAAAGGTCTGAAAATGTTATAATGAGAAAACCATTTCATTATAATGAGAAGTATTTTTATTCATTTTTCTTGAGAAAATCTTATAATAGCCTTTAAAACATGATCTTGAAAGAAACTTTTCTAGCAACAGCAAACCATAGAGTGTCTTTACAGAACACAAAATAACACAGCTCATCTCAGCTGTGCAGTTAGAGTCCCAAATCCAGACATTTTGGCAACCATACAGTATGCAAACAAACATAAACTTTGTAAACACATGATTAGGCAGGACCCTTCTGCAGGATCCCATATTTAGGATGGTCATAAGATACTCAAACAAAGAATTAATGCATTTGTATATACAATCCCCTTTGGGACAGATTATGAAATTTTCACAGATAAACCCTCCAAAAAGGATTCATGATGAAACACTATCCATAGCATTAGAAATATGTACCAAACCCATTATTAGCAAACATTCCAATATATCATTTTCAAATAGAGCCACCCTTAGTCTCCATAATACATGTCTATCCTTTCAGACAACAGACTTCCCTCTATCTCACAGATGAAACTGAAGAAAAGGTAGGAGACATCCTAGTGGTCTTGCCTCTATATTAGCACACTACCTTTGTCAAGTTAAAGACTAGAAATGTCAAGTATGAAGAAAAGACCTGTAATCAGAAAAAAAACCCGTAGAGCTTAGGGCTAGAATTTGGAATGAGATTTAGAAAAATAATATATTCATTTAAATTAAAGACTTTATTGTTTCTTAAATCTATTTGCTATAAAGTAGGATTTTGTTTCAAATTTAAATCAAATTTAGTATCAGTACAAAATGTATGTGGTTGAAACTGTGTCATAACAAAATACTTCAAGTGTAAGTTAAAGAAAAAATTACACCTGAAAATAACATAAAAATGGTTGAAGTAAGAAAAAAATAGTTCAGGTTTACCAAAGTGAATTTTTAGGTTTCTTTAATTACCATACTTACTTGTATGGTTCTGTAGAAAAGTAAAAATTGCAAAAATATGATGACTATTTTGTTAACAGAAGTATTAATTTTATTCTTAGGGAGAAGCTAAATAATACTTAACTAAATCACTGTATTGTTCAAAACAAATGAGTTAAACCGACCTTTTATGCTACATATAAAATGTTACTGGACATGGGGTATTTTCCCTTTCATGACAGTACAAAACAACAGATGTTCAGGCAAACCATACCCAGGGATTCATATGAAAAAAATAATAAAAGCCCTAGTCCTTTGTGATGAGATATCACTTGTTAGTGATGCAAATTATTCAGAAAGAATTATAAGAGGAAAAGAAACATCATGTTGCTTGATACCACATACCAGTGTGTGGAATTATGCAACAGCAGAGGCCTCTCTCACTCTAGTCTTATTATGTCTCTTGCTTAGTTCAGAAGCTCAGAGTACCAAGCATTTACTGCAATTACATGAAGAATTGTTACATCCTTGGCAATACCATGTAGAGTTCAGTAAACAAATGTTACTTACTTTGAAGACAAAATACATTTGGTGTCACTTAATTCATATTCAGATAACTTGAAATAGAATTATAGTGGGACAGTCCTGAAAGACATGGCCTGGATCACTTACTGCAATTCACTACATTCATAGATTATATGATTGTATAATTTCTTTTATCAGATTCATGGCATTAAGCAGTTGTAATATAAAGGATCATGTTTATCATTAATTGTCAGGGTCAATCAACCTAAAGTAAATTTCTGTAATGTGCTCAAGGAGAGAAAAACAAATGGCTGTGGTTGAAGTTTCAGGCAGAAGCAAATTTAAATAAAATTCAGTGTTTGCAGAGGCAGGAATGGTAGTATATGCTCAAGAGAAAAGAAGGAAGACCACTTCTGTTGCCTTTTTCACCCAATCCCTTAAGACAGATGCTGAAATATTATAGGCTAGATCTGTTTGGAGGGTAAAGTGAATGACAGAGGCAGATTTGCTTTTAATGTTATTTGATGTTTTTTTTAAAAGGAAACTTTAAATGCTTGCAGCAAAAGGGGAAGACATTTCTGAGGTCTTTCCACCCGATGCTCTTCTCAGGAAGACTTTTCTCTGGGCTTTCCCTTATGGCCATGCTTCAAGTATTTCTGTAGGTGTCCTTGCCTCCTCTCCACCTGCTGCTCCCAGCAGCAGCAGCTCCCCAAGAGGCCTTGGAGCCCCCGCTCCCAGGCTCACAGACATCAGCATCTGCCCACATCCTCCAGGTACATCACTCACTTCCTTCTGGCCGTGTCTGTGACCCGTGGGTTTGACTATTGTCTATTTGTTGTTCTTAAGAAGGGCTCAGGAGACCAACTGACCCAGCTTAATTAGTTTATTGATTGGTACCATAAAGTCCATAACCAATTAGTGAGAGTAAAGTTATTAATGTCCAGTTCTGCAATAGTTTACTGTGGGAATGCAGCCGTGCAGCAGAACAAAGCAAACAAAAGATACAGCTCATCATAGCCCCATGTGTGTCCCACTTCTTCCCCAGGTCACATGAGGAAACCTTCCATTGTGTGTGCTTCCGTCCCCATTTTCCCTAACACAGACACGGGAACATACCATCCTGGGTTTATTCTGTCTTGCTGCTATTACAAAAGGAATAACTGACCTAGCCCCCAGCAGAGAGACTACAGCACTTTAACTGTTCAAGGAATGACTGCTGTGGAATGGAGTGCAGCATGAATGCAAAACATTTTGAGAATGTAAAACAGAGTTACAAGACTTTGGATAACAGGGCAATAGATCCTATTCAATATCTTTCTCTATGAGATTTAGTTATATCTATCATAAAAATAAGTTTTCTATACTGTGAAATTCATAGTCATATGCTAATTCTTTATTGGTAAATTAAGCATGGTGTTTTACAATTAGTAGTTGAAGTTAAAGATGGAATTGCAGAATACAGCCAGGACGAAGTGAGCAGCATTTGTGCCCTGATAGAAAGCAGGTTGTTCTTTCCCTGTATATAGGGGAAAAAGCTCTATGCTGTAAATGTAATATTGTTATATGTTTTGAGGTGTTGTGTTTGGGCCATTAGGCACATCTTCATAAAGGAAATTTTTATTCCTTTAATAAGACTGCAAATAGCAGGAGGTATCAACATGTTGTATAATTAAAGAGCTATGTTAAACAGGAGGAACTGACATGATTGCTTCTAACAATACCCAATAGGAGCAAGAGAAACTCACCTGCATTGGAACATGATTGATTATGATCAGGATCTGTAAGGCACATCATTAAATACAGTCCTCAGTTTACAACAGCAGAAAGATTTCTTGTTCTGTTTCCAGCAACCAGTTTATTCTGACTCCTTGCTACAGGTTTTCTCTCAAGACTTTTTTGATCATTGTCTTTTATAAGGATTACACTGTGACATTCAGTTTTAGGAAATACAATAATATCTTTCTATTCTAACTTTTTACCCTTTTGGGATTTCATTATAAATGTTTTGATAGTAGCATCATATTTTACAGCATACCTCACTGTTTTTAAGAGGTAAGCAAATCTACTGTAGCATCATGGTAGCAAGGACTTTGTTCACACCAAAACAGAGGTGGAAGCAACTGCATTTGAAGGGACTTCAGCAACACTCCTGGAGCTGAAAACAGATAAATTGAAACTAGCTTGTTGAAAAAAAGTTAATTTTCCAGTTTCATTGAAGAAAATTGATTCACAGAGGAAAGGCAGTGTGGGGGGTTCATTAGTGCAGTATTTCTTGCATGAGTTCATTGATGCCTTGCTCTCATGTCATGAGTTGAAGTCTCAGCCTGAGACACTAATTCATGATGATGCTGCAGTGCAGGTAATTTCTGAATGTATGGTGTAATACTGTGCTAATGGTTCATTCTTTCTTATGATAGAGTGGTTGTGCTCTGGAGAAGAGTATCATACCTTGAAAAACGTGAAAACATAATCATAAGTGGCCTATATCGTTCCTAACCTGGATTATTCAGTGACATACAGAGAACATGAAAAAGCTGGTACATTTTGCTGTATTTTTCCATAAAATGGGTTTGCATCTTGTGTAAAACCCCTGAGGAATCATTAAACAGAGAAGGATGAAATAGTAAACTCTGATAAAGTAATAAATAACAAAAATACTTGTGGAAATCAGATGTTTGACCCTTTGCAAACAGAGGAGAGCAATTTGTCGATGGAACCAATGCTCCTCTTCAGTCTGTGCAATTGCTTGTTGGAATGGAAATTTATTATAAAAGTGGTAGAACTGCTTTTTTCTCCCCTTTTTTTCTAAGGTCTTCCTAGAAATTTGCAGGTGATGAGAGAAGCCTTCATTCTAATAAAAGAATAGGCCAGCTTACTGATTGGAGAAAATTACATGGAGTTTTTTAATCAAAGTCTCTGTGGTCTGCTGTCTGATTTTCTAGGCCAGATGTCAAATGTTTTTCACTGATGTCGATGTTGAAGTAATCACTAAGCCAATTCCAAGAATGAGTAAGTGAGACTGTAATAACATTTCATTTCGGTATTACATAAGCTTTTTTTCCCAGCTATGAACAAAGTAACAGGACCCCTCTGATTCAATATAATTACACAAACTATTACTTTGAAATTTGTGAGACAGTTTTATGTGTGGGCAATTGCTCTATACATATATATGGGAGGTTTCAGAACAAAATGCAAAAACACATTTACAAAGTTTTATATTTTTAAACATTTACATTTAATTTAAAACATAATTACATTTTTCATATTTAATCTATTTTATTAAGTTTATCTTTGCTGCTACAGTATTAACCAGTAATTTGAAAGGCAAGAATTTTCTAGAAAAAAGACTTTGCAATTTGAAAATGGGGAGAGAAAGAAGTAGCTGGCTCAATGGATCATGTACCTTAGTGAGTGAATCTCAGCTGAATATTGTGCAACTGTGGCATCAAATGTTTTCCAGTTTTTATGTGAAATATAATCAAAGTTACTCATGGTGATGTAGAGAATTAGTCTGGTAGAACTAACTCACAACTTAAAGAACACATTGTCTATAGCTGTTTCAAGAGGAAAGTGGTGATATAACGAAACAAATAAATATTTGTCACAGTTAAATAGAGAAAAAAGCAAATCTAACTATTATGAAACTATATACAATACTCAGAGTAATCGTACTCTATAGGTAAATTAATAAATTAATGGGTAAATTAATATGGGTAATTATTAATACAAGGTACTCAGGGGGCACATTGACCCTTAGTAGAAATTAGTAAAATATTAGCATTGCCTCTTTCACCACAATTCATGTATTTATTGAAAAGATATTTTGATTACATATCTTCTGCTTTATCCACTGTGTATTTGGTGAGCTGCTATCCAATTTGCTGTTCCTTCACTGGTGGAGGGCTGCCTCGTTTCTTAGAATGTCATATTCCTTCATGAGCTCTGCTATGGTGCTTAGTACTACAGTTTCATAAGCAGTGACGACATCATGAGGTTTTCAGATTGCTTGTCTGAGGAGAAGCATTATTTATGCTCATTTTGAAGAGGGGAATATTTGCAGAAGGCATGGAAAGATTGACACAAATATGGGTTAGTGTTTTCTGGTACCCATCCAGCATTGTTTTTCATCATCCTTCACCTCAGAGCACACATTTTTCCAAGCTCAGCTTGCTCCCTCCATGCAGCTGGGATGTTATTTGCAATGTCTGTAATTTCAGCTCACGGCTGCTGTATATAAAGCATGTGTACACACAGAGTGTGTGTAGGGATCCAGGTCTTGTGGGACAGACACTTGCAGGGCACACAGGACAGACTGCACTCCTAAGCCTGCAGCTCAGGCGTCACTGCTGGCTCCAGCTGTGAAACTGCACCTCTCAAGGGCCGGTGATCTGATCTGAATTAATTTGGCAATTAATTTAGGCAAGACAGAAAGACTCATTTCAAGGATAGGGGCACTAGCTCTTTTAAGGAAAGGTCACTAGAACAATTTAATGGGGCTTGGCAGCCCTTGAAGAGATACCATGTGCTTTTTCTGCGATACAGTGGAATCCTTTTTGGCCCACATTTCTTAAGTTTATTCGGTACGAGAGAGCCACACAACAGGAAATCTTACATTTCAAAACCCAAGTTTAAAGTCTGAGAAATGTGTCAGAAAGTAAAGACAGAATCTTAAAATGGGAAGCATCACACAAGCTTCAAAACAAGCAGTACTACCTGTCCCATCCTCAGAAACAGGCAGAATATAAACAAGTTGGAGAAATATGGCAACAGCATAAACCCTTTAAAAATATAAGAGCTTTCAGCTTAGTCATAGTGATCCCCAGGGACAATTCTCTGTCCTGCAATCCAGACTTAGTCTACCAACTACCTCAGAGGACAGTGAATGCAAGATTGAATATACAGTGAATAAGTAGATTAGTTAGAAAAGTTAACATTTCATTCATAAGCTCAGACATGATCTTCTACTATAGACCTATGTCATAATACAAAAAATTTCCCATAAAGTACGCAGCTTTGTGATTAAGACACAGGCTGAGGAGCTCCAGCATTCAGTGATACCTTCTGCTTTATCAGGCAAAACCATTTTCATGTCCTACCTATACAGCAAGGACCAAAAAATCTGCAATGATTGAGATAGTCCACTGCCAATTTGATAGTGTAATGCTGAATTAAATTAAAAACTTGGAGACACATACAACTAGACACTATTGCATAAAACAACAGTTCTCCAGAACTGTCTCGTGCAAAAAATTTGCATGTGCAGAGCAGTCTGCACACTCAGGTGTTGGTATAGAGACATCATAAATGTTTGCTTACAGCTTGGGCCCTAAACGAAAATTATAATAACCATATACTCTTTGAGATTGGAAAAAAATGGGAAAATTAGGATTACAGCTAAAATTTTTGGGGATAATAAGGTTACATTGCAGGATATGGGTCTGATGCCATTTATGTATACTTCATGACAAAGAACATGTTCCCTTTAGGTTTAATAAAAAGTTGCACATTGAATTGTTTAGTATTGTCAAAGACAATCTCTCTAAGCAAAACCTCTTGAAAATCATATCTAGTATAACTCCTTAGACCATGAGAAAAAAATCCCTCCAATAAATAATGAATAATTTTCATTATTTATCAATTTTTCAATATTTTTGCCTTTCCACTTGCTTGTTGAAAATAGCTTGTTTTCTTTTAACCTGTGTTTGAAATTGTTCACTCAATTTTTTGTGAAATTTTTGTTTCTCCATAATTTCTTATTTCAGTTGTTTTCTTAGCTACAATGGGTCACTGGAGACTCATATAATTGTTTCTTACTCTCTAGCTGGATGTGTGAAATTGTAGATACAGAGCCTCTGATGTGAAAGCTCCTGGAAAATAAATACCTGCAATTGTTGAGCATGCAACATTAAAATATGTTTTATGAGATGTTCATGGCAATAAAAAGACACTTCCAGAAAGTATACGGGAAGAAAAACCCTGGTATGAAAACATCCCCAAATCATTTTTTATTTTGTGCAAGTATTTATGGAAATAGTATTTGCTGTAGTGGGCTAGAACTTACACAAACAATATTTTTCCTACTCTTCAGGGAACCAGAGAAATAACACATAAGTAAATCATTCAAAAGATGTATTTTTGTTAAAATATTACTGTTTCAATATTTTGAGGACAGGAATTGGTCAAAACCTGATTTTCATGACACGATCAAACATGTCAAAGCTCACACTATTGAATGCAGGCTGAACATTCGAAATAGCACCAATAAAAAGGTAGGCATCTTCTTGTATTTAACAACCCCAAAATATGGCTTTCAGAGTCTTACATACATTTTGGAAGCAGAAAATTTTGCCTGATTCTTGGTAAGAAAGACTGTAAATTCTGCTCCCAACACATTCTTAATAAGGCTTCCCATAGCCAGAAAATTAAAGCTACTGTTGGGAGGTCACCGAAAGGAGGAGGATGACAAACAGGTAGCTCATACTCTGTGCACTGGCTCTGACCATTGAGATGCCTCTTCCATCTACTCTGCTTTCTCCCCTCTTCTATCTCTAGCTGTACCAGAAACAGCAGGACCCTGGCTCTTCTGGCTGTGGACTATGGCAGCTTTCCCAAGTGAGAATGCAGATCTTCCCAGTGTTCTGTGAACAGAGCAGCAGCACAAGGTTAGTGACTACTGCTGGAAGATGGAAAAGCAAAAAGCTTACTGAAGGAAGCCGAGAAGGAGGAGGAGAAGTTTCCACAGGGAAAGCATGGGAAAAATAACAGCCTATTACAGGATGAGGATGGTCACCTCACAAACAGGAACAGAGCTGAGGCAAAGGTGTTTAACATGTTCTCTGCCTCTGCTTTCAATGCGAAGGATGGACCAAGAAGGTCTCAGTGCTCTGAGCTGCACGACCATGTCTGTGAGAATGATCAACTCCTGGTCTACCAGAAAGGTGCAGGATCTGCTACTCCAGCTGGTTATCCCTGCAAATCTGTGGGGGCTCACGGGATTCATCCGTGAATCCTCAAAGAGCTAGCTAATGTCATTGCAAAATCAAATTCCTCCAGATCACCGGAAACCTCATGAATCACGGGTTCACTTCCCATTTTGAGAAGGATATAGGGCTGTCTGGCTGGCTGGCCTGTTTGATGGGGTTTGGATGTAAAACATTAATGTTTCTAAGTATCAAGTATCAAGTATCAAGTATCTAAGTATCAACTTTGTGAATAGGAAAACTGTGTTCAGCCCAAAGGCTGCCAGAATGTGGTTGGGAGAAAGGAGTCTGTTTTAAAAAAAGATGTTTTTCTGAGAGATAGAACAAGAAGTTTGATCTCAGTGAGATGTAAAAGAAAGACAACAGTGAAAAAAAATAGATGATGATCATCAACGTGTTAGAACAAAGGAAAAGAATGGTTTCTTGTTGGATTTTATAGCAACCAATCTTAGGGGCAGTCAAAATGGTAGATGGACACTCATAAAGGTATATTCTATATATTGAAGCCATAAGTGTGAATTGCAGGCAGTTTTAACCAAGAAGAGGGCTAAAGGAAAAATATCGTTCTCCAACAGAAACATATAAAAATGAACAGTTTGAAAGGAGAAAGCTAACAAGCCTTTGTTAATTACATAAGATGAATAAAATGAGGTATTAGCTTTTGGAAAAGGATGAAGTTAGGAACAGTCTCACTCTGTACTTTGTATTGAGCAATAATGTCTGTTTGCTGAACTGATCCACACATAGCGTTGAGCTTTGTTATTCCCTTTTATTCAGACTGATGATTTTGCTAATGCATTTTCCCCTTGGGTGTATTTTCCAAAGTGACTCCTCCCTAACTCCTGATATACAGGCCTTTCTATTGCCAGCAAATGAGGCCATGACTTACCATCTTGGGTGACTGGACAACACATACTTACTGTGACTGCCACAAAGCTGTGCTTCTGTCACCCTTCAGACCACTCTTGGTGACATGTTTAACCATGTCTATACCAGAGGCACAGCTGTCAGTTGATTACTGCTCTTTTTGTGAGCTCTTTATGTGTCATTGTGTTACAAGCAGGCTCATTTCACAGAGCATGCATCCCATCAGAAAGGCACCTTTGCTTACACTAGCTGCAAAACTCATTTTACACAGCCTGTTTTAGTCCATCACAGCAGTATTGTGCATTTTGCATTAAGTAAAGGACATGCTATTCTGGTTTCTTTGAAGATGTTGTGAAAGGTGGGCTAGCAGTACAATCCTGATCACGGTCCCACCTTTCCCTCAGTCTGAGTAATCAAAGCGATTCCACTAATCCCTTCACAGAGATGAGAGCAGCTTAGTTGTATTCATGACAATGGCTTGCTGTTCTTCAGCTGGGGCTTTATTCATAAAATGGTGTCTGAGGCAAAAGGACACTTTGGGGGTGCAGCCTTGAAAATTTGGCACCTCAGTGAATTTAATATCTCTGCACTGTCCTGCAATATAATTTCATTAGGAGCTGAATCTTTTTGGTCATAACCAAAAGCCACAAAGACTTTGCAGGTTTCTCAGTGGAATTCAGTGCCTCGTGATTTCAGGGAAAGACCGATTTAGGATTTGGGTTTTCCTATGGACATTTCCAGGAATGATTGAAAAGATTACTGCAAACCACAAACACCTTGTTATTAGGAATGTTCCAGGGGAGATATTATACTTCTATAAAATCTTCTTGACTCCTGGGATAAATAATAGTCTTCCAACACAAATCATGGTTAATGGCAAGTTGAATATGAGTCAGCAGTGCCCTGGCAGCCAGGAGGGCCAGCTGTGTCCTGGGGGGCATCAGGTACAGCATCAGGTACACCATCCAGGCAAGGGAGGGGATTTTCCTGATCTGCTCTGCACTGGGGCGGCCTCACCTCGAGTGCTGGGGGCAGTTTTGGCTGCCACAATAAAAGAAAGTTATTAAACTATTAAAAACTATCCAAGGGAGGGCAACAAAGATGTTGAAAGGCCTTGAGGGGAAGCTGTATGAGGGTGGCTGAGGTCACTCGGTCTGTTCAGCCTGGAGGAGACTGAGGAGAGACCTCATTGCAATCTATGAATTCCTCATGAGAGGAAGAGGAGGGGCAGGCACTGATCTCTTCTCTGTGGTGATTGGTGACAGGACCAGAGGGAATGGTCTGAAATTGTGTCAGGAGGGCTTTACCTTAGGTAAAGGTTCTTTCCCCAGAGCATGGTTGGACAGTAGAACAGGCTCCCCAAGGAAGCTGTCACAGCACCAAGCCTGACAGAATTCAAGAAGCATTTGAGAAATAGACTCGGGCACATGGTGTGACTCTTGGGCATGGTCCTGTGCAGGGCCAGAAGCAGGACTGAATGATGCTTTTGGGTCCCTTCCCACTCAGCATGTTCTGTGATTCTGTGATTTTAAACCTGAGTTGATATCTCTGTAAAAGTCTGCCAGTATATTAAAAATTAGTCACTCCTTCAAACCACCAAATATGATACACATAGTACTGGTTGAGAAAAAGTATTTCTGGTGGTTTTAAACTGCTAAAACTTTAGTTTGACTGGCTTGACCTTTATTTGAGAGCCGAACAGTGCAGAGGAATTAATTTTCTCCTGTTATAGTCTCTTAATCACTGTCCAGGATATGTTCCAGTATTGATGACAACTGCAGGCCCCTAAAGACGGCCTTTACAAGGGAGCGCAGGATAAACAGCCCAGCAGCCAATTGCTCCTAACTCGCAGAATAGTGAAGATGGCTTCACTCCAAAATTATCACAGCAGAGACCACACAGATGGGAAGATAAAAGTTCCCTCGGCAAGCTGCTAACAATGCAGGCCATTTTGCTCGGCAGAGCCGGGATGCCCAGGTAAGCCACCTGTGCTCTCGTGACGTCGCCGGAGTAAAGGCCAGGGGCCGATTGCCTGATGGGTGCTCTTTTATTATCGTGTATCAGGTGTCACCTGCAATTTCATGTCTCGGGCAGTAAGAGAGAATCCATCTGTCATCTTCCAGTGAATCTCAGTGAAACTTCTTTTCTTTTGAAACCGAGACCATTACACTGGCGAAGCAGATAAAAGATAGGCTGGATGTTAAAAAATAATTCCAAAATCCTTAAAGGATTTTAAAAAAAGGGTTTCGTTGGAATGGAATTGATTTACCGCCACATTTACTTCATGAACAGAGACTGTATTTCATTCAGTAATATGCAACTAAACAATAGATATGCCTGGATTTATTCTGCTCATCACATAAGGTCTCCAAAGGGTCTAAATAATTTGTAACACTTTCAAAATTAATAGCTGAACATGCCAGTGTAAAATTGGCAGGTGAAGATAAAAAAAATTCACTCAATATTTTATACTTTGAAATTCCAGCTTTTCTTCTGGTTTGGAAGACCTCCTGGTGTCACTACTGAAATCCCAGGGCAGCTTTGTGGGACACAGGTCTGCCATACTTATTTTCTCATGAATGCTGCAGGGTCCTGGATGCAGTGCCAGGCCTATTCTATGAGCCACTGCATCTCTCGCTATACCTTTGTAGCATCCACAGGAAATCAGAGGGAAAGCATGTGCCATCTGCTCCACGTCATGCCCTGCTAGTGAAGGAGAAGGTATGATCAGCTCTTCTCTCACTTCAAAAAACTTTCAGGGCTTAGAAGAGTGTGTCCAAGGCTGATCAGGTGCCTCTTCTGCCATCTTTTCTCCAATTGTGTGGTGGCAGGGGTATCGTTAAGAGAAGTAATAGTACTTGGTAAGACAAATTTCTATTAATGCTTTCAGCATGATACTTAGTGACATTAAAAAAATAACTAGTTAAGCCCAAATATTTTTGGTGTGTTGTTATTTTTATTGCATTGTATTACACCAGGGCAAATTCTGGTGCTGTTATGATCAATAATATAAATTTCAACAATTGCAAATTGTTGGAAAACTTTATGATGTTATCCAAGATGCTGACTTACTTATCCTAATAAAAGGCGGCAAAACTAATGTTGTAGTATGTAGCTGAAATTAACTTTGTCATTTTAAATGATATTTTGCATTAATCTTGGAGTCTCATGTTCTTCCTTAATTTTACTTACCAAATAATTTTTTGCAAAGGTTAAATTTAACTTTTATTCTGGTTATATATGCACAGAATCTTATGCAAGAAATTAAAACAAATCAGGTTTTAAACTTCACATTCACATTTATGGCTAAGTTTAGCCTCACTTTAAGAGATGAAAAAGGGAAAGCTGAAGATGAGCTGATAGTGTATCATCCAGATTTTGGTGTCATAAAAAAAAAAATCAGGCTGGAACTTTGAACACTACACACAAAAAGAAACAATAAAAGAATACAGAATCATATTTTCCTACAATTCATTTTCCATTCTCTTTTGTACCAGATTTTCCTGTCTCTAAATTTGAATGTCATTGTGTAAATTGTGTACATTGTATATATTACACACATTTTTTAACCTGAAAAACATTTTCAATCTGGCACCTCACTGCCTTTTTGAGCTGTAACCAGCTGCACCAGCCTAATTCATACAGGGAATGTGTGTGTGGAACAACAAGTTGCATTCACTGTGCAGCTATGAAACTATAATTCTTAGTTCCTTCAGGAGAAATGATATTTGTGACCTTTTATTCAACCAGAGGAGACAGTTCAGTGGTCCATTCTAATGGCCTGGGCAGTTAGTTTCTCTGCTTAGTCATCCAAACCCTTCAACAACAGGGAAAAGTTTGGATTGTGTGGCGCTGCTTCACAAAACCTCTGTCCACACAGCCAAAATTATCTCTTAGGAATTGGAAAAAATTAATAAAATTAGTGTTAGCAAGTCATTATCCTTTCTTTCTGAATGGACTAAAATATGAATTTTAATAGTTTTATCATATTATTAATTAGTTACTGTATAGAGTCTGCCATTCATACCAGAGAGTAAAAAAAGGTATTGGACATGATGCCTATTTAAATGTAATGTTTTAAAGAAGTCCCGTTAGATTGCAAACTAGTATCTGTCTTCCACACTGAGCAAGTTGATAGAAAGACACAGTAAAGAATGGTCACGTGTTTGTTATTATTAAGATATTCTTAAGACTAAGACACTTGTATTTTAAGGTATCATTAATGTAATTAATATTATTATATAAAATTTGAAAATTATATGAAACTTGCAGAGAGAAATCATGTCTCATTAAGTTACAGGAAAAGTTCTTTTGTGGACTCAGTGAACACAGATATAAGTGACCAAATTGTCTTAGCATACCTTGAACAATAAAAACAATCTTCCAACAAAGGATTATAAAAATGGTTTCAAGTCATCCAAAAGTAGCAGAAAAGAATCGTTATTTTTTACAGTGCAAAGGAGTTAACAGAGGAGTTCCTTACAGATCAGTGCAGAGATTTTCTTATTCAACATATTTATCAGTACAGTGGAAGAGTGCTTGGTACAGAAATCATGGTCTAAAATTATTCAGAGTACTTAAAATGAAAGCTGAGGAGACCTGGGGAGGATGTCACAACACTGTGAATGTGAAATAAAATGACAGATGAAATTCATACAGATGAACACAAGGTTATGTAAATAAGATAAAAATTATAGGCTACAAACTAGCCATTGCCATTCAAGAAAAATACCCTGGAGTTATAAAAATTATATAAAAACATAATTTCCTTAGCAAAAACCAAAAAAGAAAATAAATATTAAAAATTATTAGGAAACAAATAAAGAACAAAGCAAAAAATATCATGCCACTGCACAGACACACAGAACTCTTACATATTAAACAGTGAGTAATTTGGAAATTGTAATAAAATAAAATAAAAATGTAATAAAATAAACAATGAGTTATTTAACCTGAAAAATTATATAGTACAACTAGAAAAAGTAGAGACAAGTGGAAAAAAAGTACAAACTAACTTTTTATGAAAAAAGATTAAATAGAAAATTACTTTTCATGTTGGGAAAGGAATGACTGTAAGGAAACATAAATTAATGTCCATAAAATCAGGAAAGACATGTAGAAAGTGAAAGGAGAATGTTTATTCACTATTCATGTGGCAGAAAAACTTCTATCAATTAAAATTCATGCAAATTTTTACACAGAGGGAAGTTCTTTACACAGTTCATGCAGTCAGCTCTACAGGCCAGGTGAATCCAGGGTGTAGTGGAAGCCTAATGTATTAGTCTGTTTAAAAAAGCAATTAGGCACATTTTTTCATGAGAACATTCTACAAGAATTGTCAAGCTCGAGGATTCTTCTTCCAGCTCAGAAAGTCCTCAAGACATACACTGCTAGATGAAAGTTATAAAAAGGGAAGATTTGCCTTGTTTTCACAGTGGAGTCCTTCGAAAAGTGGACTCCTTTTTCAAGTGTTCACGATCTGTTTAGACAATCAAACCAAGATTGTGCCAGATGCTTTTCTTCTGAGAAATATTGCTAATGTCTTGAATGTCTAAGGTTTTACTGTTTCTGATAAAAATGAGTACTTAATCAAATTTATAAAAAATAATTCAGAATATGATGTACATGAATTTTTCAAAAAATGGTGGATTTGCATGTGTGCAATCTCTCATTGGCTTCACTGTTATTAATCCTGTTTCCCCCAGTTCTGATCAATGCCACTTTTACACAGAGGCATTTGAAACACCTCTTTTTTCATGGTTCTGCTTGGAACTGGTGTGACACAGACCAGCTCGAACTCCCTGCTGAGCAGCAATGTCAACAGGAGAAGTAGTAACCCCAGGTTGTGGGTTCAATCTCTGTATGGACCATTTCCTTAAGCACTGGACTTGATCCTTTTGAGTCCCTTCCAACGCAGAATATTCTGTGAATCTGTGAATTTGGATGTTGTGTCCCTTTCAGCTGTGGATCTAGCCAGGCAAACAGTGACTGAGTCTGCCCTCTTGGCAGTGGACTTGAGGACAGGTGTAACAGAGCTCCATCCCTAACAACATCAGATCCTACCAAAGGGAAGCAGTCTGGATTCAACCTCTTTACAGTAGACAAGCAAAAGAGAAACATGCACATATATGCTCGTTTTGAGGGAGTTTCCTTATGTCTTGGCACTGCAATGAATGATTGTTATCAGGAATATTTTCAAGTTTGATTAGATTTGGTTAGTGTATTTATGATAGCATAGGGGATGTGTCTTTATCAAAAAACAAAATTAGAAAGCCATGTTGGAAAAACAGTGTTTCTGTCCACATTTTGAGTCTACTGTGTTACTCTCAGCAGGCCACTTCACTGTCCTGTGCTTTGATGGTACCACTCGACTGCCTTTGGGGATCCTTTCGAAACATTGTCTGTGTCAGTGCAAAAAGTGCCTTTGTTCACATTTTTATTCACCTGTAATCTCAGATTTAGGAAACCTGGAAATGGAGCTACTGATGATGTCTTTTTGAGCTTAAAGAAAAATACAGACAATAATGTCTTTGTATAAAAGCAAATAGGTGTTGCCTACCCTAAGAAAGTTCTGCTTAATAAACAGGTTAAGTTGTTTCACATGATTTCTTTTTCTTACCAAGTCTGATAGCAAGAGAAAACTTTTAAAACTTTTTTGATCAGAAATGCAAATTCTTATCCATCCTAGCTTTTTAATTAACTTTTTAATTTTCAAATACAAAGATAGTGTTGATGATGACTGGTAAGTTTGGGCTGAGAGATGTACTGATCTAGTGCTGTTCTTTTGAAATCTGCAGAGAAATGAATCTCAGGGTACAAATGAAATGATAATTGGGATTTCAGTTCATCAGGGTTCAATTCAAAAAATAAATGTTCAGTTTCACAGATTGTTTCTTAAGGTCTTCTTCTGTAACACACAATTATTCAAGACTTAAATGACAGTTAAATTTATTATAATTTTTTTCTAATATTACCATTGTTTCAATCACAGAAAGGTGCTGTCAGGATCTGAACTTCACTGTGTTCAGCACCAGGATCAAGGAGAAGGAATATTCACCCTTTGTAAATACATACAGCTGCTTTTAGAGCTCTAAATCACCTTCTAAAGGCTCCTAACTTGACTGTATAGGAAAAGTGGAGTCCTAAATACAAATGACTATACATCATTGAAATGGTTACAGCAACCTGAAGCAGACTATTTCAATAATTGAATCCGTATGCACCAGAGTAAAGATGAACAAAGATCTGTTCCTTACTGAAGGAACACAGAAGCTGATAAAAATGAATTGATAAATAAAAGGCCTGAATGTAAATTATTCACTTAATATGTCTGGTACAGAGAGCATGTCTGGACAGAGAAAGTAAGATACGCCCTGAGATCTACAAAGCCATCAACTGGCAATGCCTACTCTCTTAAGAGCTGGAGTTTTGGAGCTCCATATCCTGAAACACAGGAAAACTACAGTTTCTAAAAGTCCAAAATCATATAATCATAGGAGCATAGAGTCATTAAGGTTGGAAAAGACCTCCAATATCATCGACTCCAACCTTTAACTAAACACCACCTTGTCAAATAAACCATAGCACTAAGAGCCACATCCAGGCATTTCTTGAACACTTCCAAGGATGGTGATTAAACCAAATCCCTTTGTGATCCATTCCAATGCCTAGCCACCCTTTCAGAGAAAAAAATTACATATCTAACCTGAACCTGTCCTGGCAGAGTTTGAGGCAATGTCTTCTTGTCCTGTCACTTGTTGCCTGGGAGAGGAGGCCAATCCCCACCTGGCTACACCCTCCTTTCAGGTAGTTGTAGAGAATAAAAAGGTCACCCCTGATCCTCCTTTTCTCCATTATTAACAAGCTCAGCTCCCTCAGCCACATCTCATGAGTTATTCTCTATACTCTTTCCCTTCTCTGGACTCACTCCAGCATTTCCATGTCCTTCCTGAACTGAGGGGCCCAGAACTGGACACAGCACTCGAGGTGTGGCCTCACCAGTGCCCAGTACAGGGGGACAATCACTGCCCTGGTCCTGCTGGCCACACTGTTCCTGACACAGGCCAGGATGCCATTGGCCTTCTTGGCCACCTTGGCACACACTGGCTCGTGTTCAGCCACTGTCAACCAGCACCCCCAGGTCCTTTTCTGCTGGGCTGTTTTCCAGCCACTCTGTCCCCACTGCACTGCAGGGGGTTCTTGTGGCCAAAGTACAGGACTCAGCACTTTGCTCAATTGAACCTCATACAGTTGGCCTCAGCCCATCGATCCAGCTTGTCCAGACCAGTTAGCACTTCTATTAACACTTTAAATACAAGGAAAATCCACATTCTCAATTCATGATTCTAATTCCATCTTGAGTTTAGATAGCAGATAAAGTTTGAAGTGAATCTGGAGAATTATCATATTGAATTAGACATGAAAACACTTTGGGGAACTGACCACCGAGGACTGAGATGGGTGCTGTTGGTGGCTGCACCTCATGGAGGTGCCTGAGGGGCGGGTGCTGGAGGCAACACTCCCACCATCAGCAGCAGCAGAGAAGGCTGAAAGCTGGGGTAGAAGCTGGTGTGTGTAGCAAAGCTGTGAAGAATAAGGCTAATCAAGGGAAGAACTCTAGGCTTGATCTGGATGTGGTCAAGCAATTGCATCTATTTAAGACATTCAGAACAATGACTCAGACAAATGGTTTTAGCAGTCTGAAATGGCTGACTGGAAGTAGTGCATAAATAAGACCACAAAATAGAGAAGACAGAAGACTTATTGTGATGATTAGCTACAACAGGTAACTAATTTCCTTGATTTCAAGGAACATATTAAATAAGACTAACCAAAATAACACTCTTATTTTCTCATGAAAAATTAGGAGGTGTCTATGGTCAAATTCCCATGAAACACAATATGCAATTTCCAATGTGTCAAAGGGCTGAAAACATCTGACTGCAGAATCTCTCCCATAAAAGTTGGATTTTTATATTTTTAGTCCTCATCATAACGAATATCAACATGACAGCAAAGCAAAAAATCTAAAAGTTATGATTTCTGATGCTTTTTGGTTTTTTTCATATAAATGTAGTATTCCAACAAGAAGAAAAATCTGAGAAAGTCATAGTTGAGCACACCCCATTAATGTCTGTCCCTGGGACACAGCAAACACAGTTACATACCTGAATCGTAGAATGGCCTGAGTTGAAAGGGGTGCTGAAGATCATCTACTTCAATCCCCTTGCCATGGGCTTAGACACCAGCTACTAGACCAGGTTCCTCAAAGCTCCATCCAACCTCCGCTTGCACACTTCCAGGGATGGGGTATCCACAGCCTCTCTGGACAACCTGTTCCAGTGCCTCACCACCATCACAGTAAAGAATTTTTTCCTCATATATATCTAAACTTAGCCTCTTTCAGTGTGAAGCAATTCCTCCTTGTCCTAATACATCTTATATACCTATTTAAATACCCTTGTAAAAAGTCCCTTTCCATCTTTCTTGTATATTCCCTTCAGGTACTGGAAGGCTACAAGTAGGTCACCCTGAAATCTTCTCTTCTCCAGGCTGAACAATCCCAGTTCTCTCAGCCTTTAATCACAGGAGAGGTGCTCCATCCCTCTAATCAACTTGGTGGCCTTTTCTGGACTTGCTCCAACAGATCAATTTCCTTCCTGTGCTGGAGACCTCATAGCTGGACACAGCATTCCTGGTGGAGAGCTCGGCACTGTACGACTGACCCTCTGCTGCAGGTGGGCAAGGTCCAGATTCCTTCAGGGTAACAAAAATCCTCTCTATAACAGGCTAACTTCTGGAGGCAGCTTTGTAAAGGCACCCTATTATTGATAAGCAAAAAATTACAGACAATTAGTGTAGAAAGGAACCATAAAAATTAGTGGGTTAAGGTAATTCAATGAATATCTTTAAGTTAATTTTTAATTGGACAGAAATGTTGATTTTCTCTTTGTTTTTTTTTTTTAACTCTACATACCTGAAATTTATTTTGAGACAAAAGGAAAACCGAGGAAAGGAATAAAGAGAAAATATTCTTGCCTGAGCAAATTTCTGCCTGGCAAAAGGCTGCATCATGGGATATTGTATGTATACTTTTATACCTAGGCCATCAATCAATAATACAGGGGCTCAAAGAATCATAGTTAAAGTTCAACTACATTGTAGACTTGTTCTATTTAAATCCATAGAAACAAAAGACATGGGTGTCTATGGCTCTGCATTACCCCTCTCAGTAACACATGGAGTCCACAAAGACTGTGGAAAAGTCTTCCAGAAAGACTGTGCTGCTTCTGATCCTTGCTCACACAGGAAAAAAAAGAGGGAAGAAAAAGAAAGCCCCTGTTTTAATGCTGACAATATATTAAATGAAGAAATTAAATGAAAAAATTCTGGGAGGGTATACATAATGATAAGAAAGTAAAATAGCAGTGGTTACATTTTCTATGGTAGACATAATTGATATGTTTGTTGTCTGTGATTCACACATTATTTTAAGTTTCTGAGGGGGATTTTTATTGCAAAATATTCTGCATTTTAAATACTATTTAATTATGGTTTGTTTCCCTAGGGATTATATCACCATGTGACTTTAATTTGGTATATACCCTAAGGGGCAGCATATTTTCAATTATGAAATATTTCCTCCAGAAACAATAATGGTTCAATGATTTATTGCAGGATCCTATTATAAGGTGCCTCATACAAGTGAAATCTGAAATGCAATTGGCTTAACAATATAGTATAGGCAGGACTAAAATGCATGTGAACTGAGCGTATGGGCCTTTTTCACAAAAATCATATTTATATACTTTCATCCTTTGCATAATACTTCAATTATTATATCTTGAAAAAAGAACTTGGAAAGCTGAGAGCTATGAAACATTTACATTATTATCTCTTCAAAAAGTTCATTTTTGGACAAGTATCATTTGGATAGGGATTAACTTAATCAGAGATTTTGAATCTTCTTTACTTTAATTTTTAATCTCTTTTTAAAAATATGTCTGAATCTTAAAAAGGCCTAAACCTGTAGTCACAAAGCACTGCTTCAAAAAAGGGGAAAAAAAAGAAAAAAGAAAAAAGAAAGTTTTTAAAGCAGCCACCAGCTGTAAGAGAGATAGTGCAAGCAGCAGATTTGTGACAGAGTGGAGCATGAAACCCATCAGCTGATGAGTGAAAATCCCTGGTTTCTAATTAATCGAGGTACACAGGCCAAGGGATGAAGAGGATCAGGGAAATGAAATCAGGAAAAAGATACCATCAGTCATTTCTGCGGCCCATTGTCATACTTCAGAATCTGCTGTAATGAATCACTCAGGCATTCCACAGATACATTCAAATGGTGAAGAAAATTCATTGTCCGGTGAAGAGTGTTTGATAAAAATCTTTCTTTTCCCCCCTCTTTGTCAGAAGCCTATGATCAGAAAAGGAAATCCAGACAGCACAACAGGTGTGCTTTTGCAAGCTTGGTGAAATCTGCAAATGAACAGAGGAACTAAAGAATTTTTTTGTACTAAAATTTCACCAAAATGAAAAAGTCACTTGTAAGAGCAGGCAGTGGTAAAATGCACTGAAAACAACTGAAGATTAAGGGTATAAAGGTATAAATGCTCTTCTGGTTGAGAATTTCCTGTCCCAATAAAATAATATATGGAAAAGGTGAACAGCTACTTTTTTTAGAATATTTTTGTCGAGTTTAGCATTTCCAGATACTGACATCTGTCTTGAAGAGCTACTAATCCAAGAGTTAGCCCAAATTCAAGACAGCATTAAACTGTCATTCTAAAACTTGGAGAGGGGCAGGAAGAGCTACCTTTTTTTGAAAAAGGGAGCGTTTAATTTTGTTCTTGCAGTTACTTGGTCTCCTTCAAACACAAAACAAATACATCTAAAGGCAAAAGGCTTTTGTTTTTTTTTTCCCTCTCTTACAGGCCTGTACAAGCACACATTCATGCAAATACTGTGAACAAAGAGATGCCTACATTTTGGGTATCTGTTAGTTTCTCTCCTGTCAGACTTGTGCAAATTTTAGAATTTATGAAAAGATTAGACCGAGAGTCTTCACAAATTGAAATGCCCTTATTTAAAACCGGGCACAATATATTTTTCTTTTTTTTTTTTTTCTTTTTGTTTTACATTTGGCTCAACTCTTTGACCCTGAGCAGTTCTTATTCCAGTGTATTTCTTAAAGTGGTGTCCCCCATTAGGTGACACCAGAATATAATTGTTTTTAAATAATCAGGTGTTATACTAAGATGTATAAGGATGGCTGATTCATTTTAGATTTAATTACCATAATATAGGGGTTTGCTGTCTATAGTATCAATCACTGAGACACTTTATAGTTGATAATATTAAAATGGCAATAATGAGAATTCTGCTTCATGATGAAAATAATTTTAATCATGGGTAGATTACAAATCCATTTACTGTTACGGTTACTGAGAATTCTATTATCTGCCTCCTATTGTGAAAGATGTTGAAACTTGTTTTCAGGAAATGTAAAAGATTATAGAAGTATGCGCTCTATGCAAAGTTTCTATCACAGCAGAGCAGCAAAAACCTGCTTAATACCAGGAACTGTTAAAAATGAAACTTGCCAAGTGAACTTGTAGCTGCATCTCTGCATGAACATACGCCTGGCTATGCAGATCTATTTATAGGCTCAAGGACAACGTGGGTAGCTGGTTTAGATACTCACCATGATTTCTTCTATTCCCAAACAGTGCTTAGCCAGGTGACCAGTTGTTGCCTCTACAATGAAGTTGTTACTGATTACTAGCTCCAATCTAATGTATAGACATAGGCAATCTAGAGAATACTTAGTTTTTCTGGTGGATGTGCCTCTGATGTTTTCCTGTGACTATGGACCTATCATCTCAATTTTTTTTCCCCTTTCTTTTTCTCTTTTTTTAATAATTCCATTCAACACTAAGCAGCTACTGCTACAACAGGGTGGCCATCAGGCTGGGATTGCCTGTGTCTCCTTTATAAGCACACTAAGGCTGGTACCATAGATTCATAGACTGGTTTGGGTTGGAAGGGACCTTAATAATCATCATGGTTCCAACCTCCCTGACATGGGCAGAGACACCTGCCAGTAGAACAGGATTCTCAAAGCTCCATCCAGCCTGGTCTTGAACACTTCCAGGGATGGGACATCCACTTCTCTGCATAACCAGTGCCTCACCAACCTCACAGTAAAGATTTTTTTCCTAATATCTAATCTAAATGTACTCTCTCAGTTTAAAACAATTATCCCTTGTCCTATCACTACATGCCCTTGTAAACAGTACCTGTCCTGCTTTCTTGGAGGCCCCCTTTAGGTACTGGAAAGCTGATCTAACATCTCTCCAGAGCCTTCTCTTCTTCAGGATGAAAAACCCCAGCTTCCTCAGCCTATCTTCATAGAAGTGGTACTCCAGCCCTCAGATCATCTTCATGGCCCTCCTCTGAACTTGCTCCAGCAGGTCCATGTCCTTCTTCTGTTAGGGGCACCATAGCTGTATGCAGTATTCCAAGTGGTGCAGAGCAGAGGGGCAGGATCCCCTCCCTCAGCCTTCTGGCCAACCTTCTCTTGATGCAGCCCAGGATGCAGTCGACTTTCTGGGCTGCAAGTGCACGTTCACAGGTCATATTGAGCTTCTCATCAACCAATATCCTCAAGTCCTTATTGTAAGAGTGTCTCTCCGCTTGCACATCAAGCTGTTGACAGCAACTGTTTGAGCACAACCATCCAGTCAATTCCCTACCCATGAGGGGTCCATCCATCAAATCCATGTCTCTCCTGTTTAGAGACAAGGATGTTGTGTGGGACAGAGGCAAATGCTTTTTGAAAATCCACGTAGATTACATCAGTCACTCTTGCCTTGCCCGCTAATGCTGTAACCCTTACATAGAAGGCCATCAAATTTGCCAGGCACAATTTTCCTTTAGTGAAGCCATGGTTGTGATCAGTCGCCTCCTGGTTTTCCATGTGCCTTAGCAGTTTGCAGGAGCATCTGATCTATGATCTGTCAGGACACTGAGGTGAGAATGACTAGCCTGTCATTACCCAGATCTTTCTTTTTTTCCTTCTTAAAAATGAGGGTTACATTTCCCCATTTCCTGTCAGCGTGTGGCTTAACTTTCTCTGCCAGTTCCCTCAGGACCCACAGATGCATCTCAAGAAGTCCTATGGCCTTGTGCACGTTCAGGTTCCTCAGATGTTCTTGAACCTAATCTTCTACATGGGGTGGTTTTTCATTCTCCCAGTCCCAACTTTTTCCTTCTGTTACTCAGGCAGTGTGACTGGAGCACTTTCCCATGAAGCTTGAGGCTAGTAGGGGGATAGTGAAATGAATCCCAGAGTCAATCTACTCCCAAAGTACTGTTGAGGCTTGAAGGGTTGAAGATCTCAGATCATTTCCTATTGACAAAATGACCAGGTGGTAACATTGAACTCTAAATGCCCCTAGCTGGCAACTGTACTGGGAGAAGTGGCTGGGATGCAGAACAATTGGACAAGGGGATTTCTCAGGCTAGAAGTGATTTTTCCTGGAGCCCACATGCTGCTGCTGCACCCCTGCAGTGCTGGAAGAGCTGTGATATCTAAGAGCTGTGCTGTTCCAATTTCATTTAAAACAAACAAAGAAACCACTCTGAAGTAATTTTAACGCAGGATTTTGGACAGGGTCTTGTACTGCTGAAACAAATAGCATAAGCTTCACCCTGTTGAACCTTTTTCTGAAACCGTGTGTGACTGTGTGTGCACATATACATTAGCACTGCTTTGATTATATAATGTAATGAGCTCAGTGGATTTATTCTGGATTTACACTATGGAGCCTCAGAGCAGCATTTGGAACAGTGTCTTGTCTTTAAGATGCCAGTTTTGTAAATGCGTTTCTTTTCTTAAGGATACTGATGAAAATTTATTACTGATTTTTCATGCATAACTTTGCAATGGAATCAGATTTTTCTGTTCCAGCTTCATCACTGTTTCTGAATTGGGATTAAAAATTTTTACAAACTTAGTAGAGAATCAGTTATCATCAAAGTCCCCAGGAGCTCATTTACTGGTGTGCAAACTGCGCCCCACACTGGTCCCCTGCTTTGGAGGAACTCAATGAATAAATTAAATTTCCAGAGACAGCCAGCTTTATAATCCTGGCCTACTGCTCTCCCTTCCTACTTGCATAATTTTTATCATTCTGGGCTTCATTCTCTCTGTTCGGCCTCCGTTGCTGACCAATGAGTCTGGGGGGAGGGACACCGGGGCTCAGGAAGTCTGGGAGCATGGGAAGTCAGGGAGCAATGGGAAAAATAGTGGATGCTTACAAAAGCAGCAAAACACATCTGTAAAATCAGCTGTCTATGGAGAAAAATTGTAAAATATACTGTCTGCACCTTAATTTGCATGAGATATACGATTAGTAAAATGAATAATAACAAATATAGAATCAATCTGTGGGTTTTTTACAAGAAACAGATTTCTTCTTTTTTATTATATCAGTCTCCTCAAATATATTGCTACTGAACCTCATTGTTAAACAACCATAATTTCATCTGAATAATAAATCTGTTGCTTTATTTTTTACCTTGTGTTCAAAAATCATGAGATGAAAGAAAAAAAACTACAGGTAACATGATCTTCTTTGAGAAAAAGTGAAATAGCGACAGCAACAGAAAAATCCTCTTAATCAGTCTATTTTGTAACTCAGAAAGACTATTTGGAAAGGTTTTCACCAAAGTGATTTTCTGCAGATAGCTCATAGGTGATCAGGATAAAACCCCACAGCTTCAGCACTTCAAATATTTATCATATATATGTTTGCTTGAATCTTGATAAGGGTGAGATTTGGGACTTATGGACACTGAGATAGGATGTCACCTGAGACATTCATCTGATTCTGAATGCAGACAGAAAGTGCCTAGGAGAGGCCAGAAAAGAGGGAGGGAGAGAGTAAGGGATACTAGGAATGGACAGCCCTTGTTCCCAGCTCTAATATCCCGCTGCAATTATTTTGTGGACATCCACTCCTTGCCTGCACAGGAGATAGGGCTATAAGTGTATGTTATTTTTTAATTACAAGGGGGTAGAAAAAATCCTGATGATGGGCTGGAAGGTGCCATTGCATTGTTATTTTTTTCTCTCCCTTCGTTTGCTGATTATGTGAGCTGGGCTCCTTTGCTAGCCGATGATAAGCAGAATTTCCATGTTCTCTGCATAATTAATCCATCTCTGCCTCTCTTCATGCCAACTCGCCCGTTATCGCCGGCACATGCCTGAATTGCAAAAGAATCCGCTCTTCAATTGGAACTTATTGATATTCTAAGAAAAAAAAGAGAGGGGGAAAAAACTGAAAATCCTTAAGTTTAAGCCGCAGATTTTTAAATGGATTAATTTCGCTGCAATCGCAGCCATCTAAGGCGGGAAGGCAGGCAGAGCAAATTGAAAGCATCTCCATGTTTGCAGAATTGGGTCCAGAATGCTGAAATATACTGGCACAGTTCTCTTTTAAAGTCAGAAAATTACCATTCATTTACATCACATGAAATACTTTTTTATGCTAGAAATATTCAAGAGACGTTCCTTAAATGCCTGCTAATGCTAGATAACATTTCTAACTTTCAACATTTTGCTAGACTTTGATATGACATGATAGGAATGCCTGCCAGTGTGGAATATTATATGTACCCGTAATCTCTTTTTATCACATATTTAGATTATATCATCCTCTTCCTAAACCATCCTGAAGTAGTCTTTAAACAATTTACTCTGTGTCGTAGGCTCCTATTTAGTATAGATGTATGAGCCAAACTTGGTAGGGCACATTTAGACTTTGTCCAGTACGAAGGGTTTTTTAAAGTGACAACACACGATCCTTAAAATGCAGTTCATCTTTTTCTACCTTTCACGAAGTTAAGTTGCATTTCTTAGGGTCCTTTCTACATTTAGAGATTCTTTTTTCACTCATTTATAACATGTGATTTGTTTTGTTATTTCGATGCAGCTCTTGAGGATTATACTCACATTTTAAAAGGGCTCAGCTCTATTCCATACCAGCATTGCATGTGGAATAACGAGCTAGTGGGAAGCTAGGACTTTTCCTCTTCTCTCTCTTTTTTTTTTCCTCAAATATTATCAAAATCCAAAAATTCTTCTCCTTTTATTTCTCTAACACTAAATTCACATCCTGCATTTCCTTGACCCTAGAAAGCAGCAGCATTCGGCAACACTGAGAGATTTCTTTAATGCCTCAGCTAAGCCACAATGTATCTGGCATTCCATGCCCATATGCTAGAAATCAGCAATTTATGCTGCTGTAGAAGGAAATGTTGACACTCACAGTTAACAGAGGGGGAAAAGTTGCTACACTGACTGCAAATGGAGATTTAGCTGTTAAGAAATCTTTGTTATTATTAGACAGACGTCTTTCATTTGAAAAATACATGTGAAAGAAATAAAAAAAATAGAGGCACTCACAGGCACATAACAGAGAGGAAAAAAAAGAGACATACAGCAAAACAATGATATTTGTGGCAACATCTGTTTCAGATACAAAGCCATGAGCTTAATACATGGTTGGGCCATCTTACCCTATAAAATTAGCACTTGTAGTGAATTGTATGTCACTAGTAAGTAAAGAAAATGCCCCTGTTCTGGCTTGGATTTTCAGGCCATAAAAAGCACAATACAAGAATAACTAGTGATCACATAAGGATATGTTTTTATATAGCAGAAAGAGAACAAAGAAGGTTTTCTGGTTGCTTCATAACAATTGACTTAATGACAGCCTTAAAGCACCAGTGAACTTGAGGATATTTCTGGCATATTACAATTTCAACATTACAGTTTTGGGAAAATCAAAATGTTTGAAAATGCTTAATAGAGAAAGATAGTTATGTTTACATTCAACTCTATAAGCTGCTAAGAGAAATAGTTAAAACCACATTTAAAATAATCAAAAATTTTAAACATCTCTGAAATCATATACTTAGCACATGAATAAAATCCCTAAAGAACAAAATTTCTGTGCTCTTTCTGCATATATCTGCAGCATCAATAAGTAAATAATAAATTAATAGCCAGTATTCAAAATTGCTGGAGATATGCATTTCCAATGGTGTATTATTTTGTTAAAAATAGCAGTTTCCTACCTAATTTGGGAGGAAAAAAATAGTACAAAATTATATATGTGTACTGCATAATATCACAGAACTTCCTAGTCTCTTACAGTGAAATCCTGGCTCTTTTCAAGGCAATCACAAAATCCATATTGCCTTTAGTTACACCTGCATTTCAGCAAAATTTTAGTAGTAAAATCATGTTTAATTAAGCTTATACAAGAGTCAGTGTTGATCATTCATATCAGAAAGTTTCCTCTAAGAATTTATACCGCAAACTTACAGCACTGACATCATTAAACCACACACAAACAATTCCAACATGCTAAACTTGTTTTAGCTATAAGTAAAATTGTAGATATTAATTAAAACATATGCCTTTTATATTTTTTGTTTCTATTTATATTCCACCTTTTTATTATCATCCTATTGTACATAATAATATTCTGCCATAATTATTTAAGTAACTACACATTTCCATACTGATTTAGGAACCAAAATTTCTGTACTAATACTTTGAAGGATTTTGTGGAATACTTTTTTGCACCAGAAAAGAATGGCAACAGCCACAGCAGTGACGAAAAAGGGGATTTGTAGCACACAGCAATCTTCCAGTTATTCAGTATATTTCAGCATTTGTTTCAGATGATAAATATAAATTTCTCAAGCTCCTTGTTATCAATCTCTGTATTGATTTGGCCTTTTAGAAGATCAACATGTAGCCAAATAAAAAAAGAGATCAGTGCTCAGCAGAAATATACCCTCATTTAGAAGCCTAGATTCAGTGAAAATCAAATGACTGCAATTTATCCATGCATGGCATTGCCTAGCATTAATCTACCCTCAATTTTATAACTGCAAAGCAACTGTAAATGAATTACCAATTGATTTGTAAATTTTACTTAGGGAAATTTCCTTGCTCCTTCTGAAAATATTATTTTGTTTAATTTAGGATTTGTGGGTTTGTTCAGTATATGAATTCAATTTAATGTGTGGTCATCTTTAGACAGTTTTGCAGTGACACCTCTCCCAAGGAAGCTGGGAGCCTTTTTCAGTTCCCAGATGCTTGCCCACACTGCATATTGAGCTACCTGGCAGGAAGTGCAGCATAGGCAAGAGATTTCAACACACATCAGCTGCAGTCAAGAGATGAATCAGAATCCTATGGAATGTCATAGATGAAGAGGGATTTGACAGGCTGCATTCAGAATATAAAGGTTTTATTGTTTGTTCCGGCATGCATGCACCATCTACAATGTAAAGACTGACTGATATTTAGAATAATTGGAAAGCTGTTGTGCCTACCCACTTTCACCTTTCTGAAGATGTGAAAGAAAACCCTAAGTCCTCATTAGGATGGAAGTGTGGCAATGAGTGTAGCTACGTTATTAGGTGCCCATTGTGTTAGCCTTAGTAAGGACACATAAGAAATCAGTTGTGACATGCAGCCCACAAAGAAAGGCCCTTAGCAACCAAGGAGACAAAATACTGTAGGCAAGCACAGAGTATTTGATTTGTCCATAAAAATCCTTGCATAGGTTGCATTAGGAGAGCGTGGCATCTTGTTATTGTAATAAAAATTTAAAGAATAACAAAAAATCATAACTCCACACAACTAACTAAAAAACTAGCCTCCCATAAGAATGAGTGGGTAGATGCAATAGGAACCTCTCTTTGGAAAGGAGCCTTGATGAGGGTCCTCAAATGACCTCTGGCTTAAGAGATGATCAGTGAGATCACCTGCACATGAAACCTCCTGCTGTAGATATGTAGCAGTAAGACCCTAATAGGGACTTACAAGGGAACAAATAGATTCAGAGAAGTCCAGCTGGATAGATGTCACACCTCATTTTAATAAGAATAGATTTGCATTTTCATTTCATATTCTGCTCAAAAATGTACCCTTGACTCTAACTCTAACCCCCAGGATGAATTATTAGCAGCAAGAGAAAATAAATAACTTGCCAGATATTATCACACATTCTTGTGTCTAAGATAAGTGTTTAGGTCTAAGATAAGTGTTTAGGTTTAAGAAAATACAAAATTTTCCTATTTATTTCAATATGGTCAACAAGGTATCCATGGAATTCTCAGTGACAGATCCGGGGAGCTTTCTCCCCTTCCTTACTCTTTCTCATTTGTTTTCCTTGGGACCTGGGAAGAAAACTAAAGCATATATAGTTCTGAGCTCAGTTCTATGAAACCAAAGTGAATAGACTACAAACTCAGTTCAATGTAACCAAAGTGAATAGACTATACACAACTTTCAGTGAATGTCAGACTGTCTCCCTTAAGAAGCTAAAAGTTTCTGGTAAAACGCTGAATTTATTTGCAGGGTACAATCAAATTTTTTTTGACATAAGTCCTGGCACAGAGCTACAAAGTGGTTGTTGGTATTAGAAAAAATTATAAGATGGAGTTTTCAAGAAGAGAGGTTATGGTTTAGACGTAAAATGTGTATTTTTACCATTGTATTAAAAAAAACCAAAGCCAGAAAAATATAGGAATTCAAAACCTTTCCTAGCATAATATATTAACAAAGGAATATTTGACTGCAAAGCCCATAAATACATTCAATCCAAAGCTAAAGTTGCCAACAGAGAAAAAAATAGAGCATTTCCTGGAACCAGGTTTGCCAGTGTGTGCTTTATGGACTCACCTTGATTGTTTGTTATTTGCTGAGAGATGACTGGAATCAGAATCAGATTCAGCCATCCTCTCTGGCCCCAGGGGAGTTTGACTCAGGAACAGGAGTGGCGTAAGCCCAATTTAGAAAGAACTCTTGGTAACATTCACTGGTCAGTGATACACAAATGAAGTGGCACAAACCCCCCACTGCATTCACATAGGCTCTCCAAAACAATACTTGATGATAGGAATTGAAAATGGAAGGTGGCCTTTGGCAAATAAAAAGGAGGCAACCATTCCAAAACTAGAAGGGCAAATGGATGCAGGCACTAAAATAGCAGTTGCAGAAATAACATATGAGGGTTTCCAGCCTATTGCAAAAGAAGATCGTCCTTCTTGGAGTAAGTGGGTTTAGTGTTCAAGTGAATCACAAGAACAGGCCATCAAATATTTCCCTCTTGGTGCCACATCTGCACAAGTGTTCTGTTGCGTGATTACAGATATACCTCAACAATGAAGCACAAATCCCTAGAGGAAAAACTTTCCACTGCAGATCTGTTCCAAGGCAGATTGCAGCCTGGTAATAGAAAAGGCAGAGCCGTAGAGTTGCCAGCATTTGACAAATCACAGTAAGTGTCTTTGCCTCAGTGAGATAGAGAAAGGAGAGCTCAACTGCCTGAATCTATGGCATCTAATGAACAGGAACAAAATTACCTCAAACTGTTAACAAAGAAAAAATTATTTTTTCTGAAACTGAATTTACTATGGGCTATTGAAGCTCATAACAAAAGTAAAGCTAAAACCTAGACAGAACTGAACATATTTTTTATTTTTCCATTTGAAACCTGGGATTATTTCCTCCAGGCATTTGGAAGGACAATGCTAGCAGAACCCTGTTTGCCAGTAAAGCTTAGTTTTGGAAACCACCATCAGTCAGCATGAAAATGGGTCCAGTGGTATGGAAATGAGCTCATTGCTATTATTTTTTTGCTGGCACATGCACAATTTGTGCTTTTAGAATTTTGAAAAGCGGGACATGAATTGCAAAGAAATAAATGAGTTAACAATATTAAACAGTCAGTTGCTAATTACTGAGCAATCCAAACCTGCGTCTGGAATGACATGCTCAGACATCCAGCTGGACCTCAGGCCATATACTATCCTAGATCCTCACACACAGCTCTCACTACTGTCAAACACTGCAGTATTGGGTAAAAAGTTCAGTGCACGGATTAAAATATTGTCAGAGATGTATATTTGTAGATAGTTTAAAAAGAATAGTAAATATTTGCAATTTACCAGTAAAACGAAAGGATGAGAGCTGTAGACAGCAAGGTAGGAAATCACTCTGAATCATTGCTCATTTCACTCTCATTGCTTTGTTTAGAGCAGAAGTGTCCAATAACTCCAGTGCTGTGTTTTCTCCATAAGGAGGCTACTTACATAGATTTAGAATGTTACTTCATCCTAGTACCACATTTCAGTTGCCATAGATCACATTTGTAATTGTTCAATGTAAGAAATGAAGTTTATTATCTACTTATTGATCCCAAGGTATAATACTTGGCAGAAAGAAACATAGAGAAAATTCTAATATAATGTAGTAAGTTTTAATGGTGTAATTCCAAGGATAATAATATTGCTAAAAATATTACTCCCCTAAGTATGAAAAGTCATTTACCTTTAGCTCTAGGTTTCTTCTTGGTCCTAGCTAAAATATTAACTTTTAATTTATTTGAATTGTATTTCTTATCATGTATTTTCCAGATAAAGACCACCTACATTAAAACGTGTACATATGCTTAACTAAACCAGATATTCTATGGTATCGTCTTGTAACAATGAAGATTTCATTAAGTATATTCTTCAGTAGTATGATTTCCTACATTTATGTCATATTATCTTGCATATATGAAAAATAACCAGTCATAAATAAATTTCAAAATAATTCAGAGAAGTCTTTTAAAAATATAGGTGTCTGATTTTCATTTGCACAAACACATTTGCTTACATGTTTTGCATTTACAAATTATTTCAGCCTGGATCAGTGATTTGATGTTGACCAAAGAGATCCAATGTTGTAAATTTGCAGGTGATAACAGTCATGAAATCAGTTGCAATAAGGCGGAGGAATCTGCAAGTTTAGAACAATTCCCAGGAACTCAGCCAATACTCTGCACTCCTTTTGGATATTTAGTTGTAATTCTGATGGGCCTAAAATCGTGGCCAGGGAAAGCACATATTTTGTGAGTTTTTCATTAGGAAAGACTGAAGTGGCAGGACCCAAAAATACCCAGCAACTTACATCAAGACTTCAAACATCTTTAATTCTTACTTGTGCAAACAATGACACAAGTGTGGTCATGTAACTAGATTTAAATGAAAGACACTTAAACAACTAAGAATTAAAGCAACTAGAACTGTAGAATTATTTAGGTTGGAAAAGACCTGTAATACCTTCAAGTCCAATCATTAATCCAGCACTGCCAAATCCACCACTAAACCACATCCCTAAGTGCCATATCTACAAGTCTTTTATATAACTTCAGGAATGGTGACCCCACACTTTCTTGGGCAGCCTGTTCCAATGCTTGACAACTCTTTCTATGAATAAATTTCTCCCGATATCCAAACATCCCTGGTGCAATTTGAGGCAATTTCCTCTCACCCTATCACCAGTTACTTGGGAGAAGAGACCCACTCTTACATCGCCACAAGCTCCATTCATGGAGTTGAAGAGAATGACGAGGAATCTCCTCAGCTTCCTTTTCTCCAGGCTGAACACCCCAGCTGCCTCAGCTGCTCCTCATAGGACTGCTGCTCCAGACCCTTCCCCAGCTTTGTTGTCCTCCTTTGGACGTGCTCCAGCACTTCCATGTCCTTCCTGTAGTGAGGGGCCCAAAACTGAGGCCAGGACTCAAGCTGTGACCTCTCCAAGGCCGAGCAGAGGGGGATGATCCCTGCCCTGGCCTGCTGGGCACACTATTTCTTGTACAAGCCAGGATATCATTGGCCTAGTCAAAGCAGAAGCTCATAAAGGAGAAAATATCATAGTAGAAAGATTCGTCTTATACATTTTAAATTCCTTCACAGAAAATAAATATTCCTTCATATACAGATACATTAAGGACCTGGTAACATCATTTAAGAACAAATCCTCTATGATTTGGACTAATATTTTTTATGCAGCTAGTCAACACTGTATCTGTGTNAACGGGTTATGTATGAGTCATGTGGCAAAACTCATTAACAGGAGATAGTCCAGAGGGTGGAGGCAAGCAACACCACCCACCTGGTGTCAACAGTTCATGTAGATGGTAATAGAATATACTGCAACCCAGGACACTGTGAAATGTGAATTAAAAATAAAAATTATTATACTAGCTTAAAGCTGGATATTTACACATTTGCTTCCCATATTCATTAAACATTTTCACGCAGAAAACAGTAAAGAAAAATCCCATGGAAAGCTGAAATCTTAAGCAACTCATTTTCCACTTTAGGAGGAGTCTCGGTGATCACTTTGAGCTTTATTATTGCTTTATTTGTGGGAATTACTAGCTCTTAAATTGTTCTGTTGCAAATCTGAAACATGCAGTAATTTACATTACAGTAATATTTAATAGAGAACTGAGAATTGTGAGATAGTTTACAAGTGGAGCTACTATTACACTTCTTGTAACATCTTTCCATTAAAAAGTTTACAGACTGGATTAATTCCTTTGTGACAATGTTTCTTTTTAAAACCTGATGTTTCCATGCAGCAAAACACAAATGCTGTACACTGTAGCAATATTAGTCTGTTATAAAATACTGCTTTTCTCGCCGGAAAGTTTATGGTGTATATACATAGTCTGCATTCTATTGAACTAATTCATGCTATAATAACCTAACAAATCAGGGAACTTTAAAGAACTCACACAAATGTATGTGCAGTTTGTGTGGGAACAAAACCAGATTCTTCAAATTCCATATGATCATAATAAATTTGTAGATTGTAAAATGCAATGTATGGTAGATATTATTAATTTGAAAGGGAAAATAATTTCACATTTTTAAACTGAACATGTGTTTACTTACAAATTACATGATAATTACATCATTTTGTCCTCCCTGTTAGTTTTGCATACCAATAGAGAAACCTGGGGAAAAAATCTGCCAAACACCTGATGAAAATGTAAATTATATCTGGCATTAATTGATTTACTTGAAAGTTATTATAAAAGTTGCAGTAGCTAAAAGGTATTGATTTTTAAAATAATTGTGTACTTTAAAGGTGGCAGCATGTAGTAGAGCATAAGTGTAAATTCAAATTATCTATTGCTTTACTATTAATCATCAAGGGCAAGTTATTAATTATGGTATTCAATGGTTTTATAGCCATTTTCACACATCTTCAAAAAGTATATTAATAGCTGATAATAAAAATGAAGGTAGATACTACATATAGTGCAGTTCTAAAATATACATTTTTGAGTGAATATTTTTATAATCCATTGAACATACGATATTATTTATTTTTGCAGTAGAGGTAGTTAGGATTTTTCTCAGAAAAAAAGTCTGTTAAGAAATTAAAATTCTGAAGTCTGTAGTGTCATGTACTCGATAGTCGCTGTTGCTTAGGACTGAGGCAACTTGACTCAGAAGGCAAAAGTATTCTTTTATTTGAAATGAAACTTTTGATTTCATTCTCTGCTCTATTCAAAAGTCATGTTGAATATCTAGATCTTTCGCTTCAAAATTCCACCCTGAACTGCAGGTGAATGAAATGAAATCCAGTCTGTTGACTGTACAAGAGAAAGGTATGTGGACAAAAGGTTACAGGCAGCTGATAAAAATCCACTTCTCAGTGGAATATGTGCAGAACCAGTAAAAAAAGCTCACTTTATAGTAGTTATGATTACTAATTCCCACGTGTGGGTAAGTGAAGCACATTTCATGCACCTTGTTTGTCTTGCATATCCTTGCCATGAATACTTAGGCTCAGGAGTTCCTCCAGTCTGGAGGACAGGGTCCAACCAGCTGAACCCACATTTGCAGCGGATGGACTGGGAGTGCGTCTGTCTGGGATGCGCCCTGGAATACTTTTGCCACTGTTACTCACTTGGTGAGTAGTTTGGGAGCAGAGTGCATGTGCTAAAGGAGTGCACATGCCTGCATCGGGAGGAAAAGATCTGCATCCTGCAGCTTGGAGATTTGTCAAGTAGGACCCTACCACAGGACAGCTGGGTTTTCTTGGCAGGGGCTCATACTATGAGTAAACTTTTTTGTGACAGTGCCAAGTGCCAATTTAAGAGTCACCAAGGAAAGATGGTACCACTTTAGGTGGTTGTATATAAGCATGTTTCTAAGGTCTTACTTAGAAATTAGTTTCTAATTAGTCTATTATATATAGTAAAATATATGCTTTGATTTCAATGAGTGTGATAAAGTAAGGTCCCATTTAAGCAAACCCTGAACCAAAAATGATGCAGAGGGCATAATATTTACCTTCATAAAGTAAAGACAGAATAACTTATTCCTAACTGTACTATAATCCCTTCTACAGGAAGTATCAGAGCACCCTCAAAAATATTTAGATTGCTGATGTGCATTTTCTAATGAGCCTGTTCATGATCATCAGCACTTAGATAAAGCCTTTCAAAAGGACAGAAGTAAATGTGTTTTTTTAATACTCTACTGTATCTCATAAATTATGGATTTTATAAAAATACATGATTTTTCACACTATGTATCTTGAGAAGCTTTAAAATATTGCATAATTTGCATCTTGGATAATGAAATTTTCATTAATAAATATATAAATCATAAATCATTTATTCATACAGTGTAATGTAGCAGTTTATTACTTACTGCTTGACTTTTGTAATCAGGGAATCCCCTGATGAAAAAATAGCACAATATTAATTACCAGCACCATCTGTGCTAAACAATGGGAAAAACAATATTTTAATACAATGACTTCATGCATGTCAGTTATCTTCAACATTAAACCCTGCAGTTTTGTTGACGGGGTTTACCTTCTACTCATTTAAATAACTGATGTTCTTACAAAGGTTAAAACTATGAATAAATGAATTAAAATTAAATATAATGAAAAATACCAATAGATACAGCACAGATCATGTTCATTCATCAACTAAGTGACTATACAGGTATAGATACACCTATATTTACACATGCATTTTTAAATTTCCCTACAAATTTTTCCAACAAAATTATTATTTACATCCTTATTTCTCTCAGAAGGTTAGTGTTCAACTTCTAAGAGTTGAGGGGGGTTTGTGATATTTTTTTTTTGCTGGGTTTGTTTGTTTTTTAAATTAACACAATTTTAAATACATAATCCTTAAAACAAAAATCTACTTGTCAGTATTGTGCACATAAGTTGTTTTGATGCACACAAAAATATTTAAGGGGCATTTAGTATTCTGGATATGTGAATTCAAGTGAGTTTGCTTTCTCTCACTATAATAGCAAAGATGTTACTCTTATACATCCAGGTGCTAATTTTGTTTAATAATTTAATGAGCTTAAAATGTATGGTAGCTAAATCAAAGCTACTCCTATGAATATATTCCCTTATTGAAAAATTCTACCATAGGAGCCAGCCAGGGGTATTAGGATGAGGACAGCATTCCAATTCACTGATTGAGTTTGCCAGGGGAAAATCTTAAACATACATTCCCTTTTCCAAAGTGCCTCACCTATACCCATACATGTATCACCAATGTTCAACATTCTTCTCTCTGCACAATCTTATTATTTATTTACTTGTGACACAATAATTTTCTTCCAGTAAACGGTCATCCAGTTCTAATTATATTTAAGCATATGCCAATTACCAGAAGTTGTTTTTTCCATATCTATCATATATTGAGGTTGTCTATTGACTTTCAACTTTCCCCACAACATCTGTTTAAATTTTTCAGCAGTTCAAGACTCAATTGGCATTCATGGCCTTCAAAGGTACATGTTAGAATGCTAAGAAACCACAGTAGGCTGTGTCCCAGAACAGTGACTTTATTTTTGCATGCATGTACTTTTGGTGACAATTATTCATCTTTTTTATTAAGAATTTTCACTTGCTGATATACACACTTTCATAAGTGTTGTGTATACCATTGTTGGCAGGAATTTACCTGGAGGAGACAGTAATGAGACTCCCAAAGCTTTAGGAACTGCCCAGAGCATTTATTTAACATAATAAAAATTAACTGCTTATTTACAGCCATCAGCTCACCTACTGAAAGGCAGTGTGAATTCTCCCAGCCCCTGGGCAATCTGCTTTTCCCAGGCCTCCAGTGAGCTGAACATTATTCTCTAGCAGTGTATCTGCACTTGACTGTGCCAGAGGCAGGCGTCTTCCTGCTCTGCATGGTGTCCCACCCATCCTGCAGCTGGCTGATTTCAGGCTCTCAGATCTTCGAGTCCTACCAACCACCACTAAATCATGTCCCTAAGGTCCACATACCTCCAGGGATGGTGACTCCACCACCTCCCCGAGCAGCCTGTTCCAATGCTTGACAACCCTTTCTGTGAAGAAATCCTTCCCAGTGTCCAACCTGATCCTGCTGTGGCACAGCTTGAGGCCATTTCCTCTTGCCCTGTGGCTGGTTGCCCAGGAGAAGAGCCTGACCCCTACCTGGCTACAAACTCCTGTCAGGGTTTTGTAGAGAGCAACAAGGTCACCCCTGAGACTCCTTTTCTCCAGGCTAAACACCCCCAGCTCCCTTAGATGTTCCTCATATGACTTACTCTCCAGACCCTTCACCAGCCTTCCTGGACGAGACGATTTCAGACATCTGACATCTGCCTTGTGCTAGAGCTGGGTGACCAGCCAAGGGAGTCTCTCAGACAGAACCATAATTCTCTTTAATGCTCTGTATTAGAAACAAAGGTATATAGGAAGGCTTTGCACTTCTGAACTGTGACATACTGGTACTCAGCAAACAGCAATACTTTATTGTGACATCTCCAGATACTGTCTCAGGGATCCTGCAGCCTCTTGCTGTCAGTGGATTCATGTACAAGCTGGATCCGTTCAGGTATTCATCTCCTTAACTGGGCTCTCCTGGAATGCTACAAAAGTTGCAAATGTCATCAGATACTCCCTAGGGACCGCTAAGCATTGCAAATTCTGTCTAATTTCTTTTTCTTCCTCATTTTGATGTATTCTTGTGGCCACTGCTCCATTTCCATATCAATAATTCTTTTCTTGAACCAGCCTGGCTATTCTTCCCTCCAAGTGTTTTCTGGGTATCATTGAAGAGATTTATTTCTCCTTTGCAAACTAACAGCTTTCTCAGTTGTGAACATGACTCCAGGCTGATACCTACTTCCATACCTTTATAACTCATAGCTTTTCTCATTTCACGTTGCTGTGATTTTCCTTAATTTAATAATTAAAGGGAACCTCCTCAGAATGATTGTTCAGACTTTTACCCTTTTTTTCTTGCCAGAGAAAATGTCCTCCTCCAATTTGCCCAAGCCTGTGCTATTCAGTGCTCACTTTTTGCAATGTCAGTCCAGACTGCAAACTGACCATAATGTAGAATTATTTATCGCTCTTTGTGACTAGGTGACTTCCTCTTTCTGCTGCCTATACTTCATTATTTCCTCTAACTCTCTTAGACTTAAGTGCTTCTTCTGGCAACAGCAGTTTTGTCACATATATGGATCATTTCTATGTGTCTTTATATTTAATTTTATTATCGCATTCCAATATATTTTTACAGGCAGTTTTACTCTTGCCTATACAACATATTTTTCACTTTTTAGTGGTGACTTCTATATGTCAAGGCCTTCTGAGGTTTTTCAGGTTTCCTCCATTCTCTTTTCAATATATTTCTACTCTCAGATACTTACTTGCCCTTACTCTTTTCTTTCTGGTTGGTTCTTCCTTCTAGTTGATTCATAATTATTTTCAAAATATTATTTTAATTGTTCATCTTTTCATAATCTTCAATGATTTCTCCCAACCATTATCTTCTCTACCTTGCTTGACTAGGCAAATGCAAAATCCAAGGCCCTCCACTCAACACCACTGGAAAAAAATACTTTGTCTCTATTGAGACAACCTCTCAATGGTGTTCCAGGGAATCAACTCTTATAGTTTGCATTTTGGCCCTTAGTTTAATTTATCTGTCGCCTTCTTCATTCTTCCTCACTACTTGTATTCTGTACTTAGAATCATAGAATGATTTGAGTTGGAAGGGACCTTAAGGATGATTTATTTCCAATCCCCCTGTCACGGGCAGGGACACCTTCCACTAGACCAGGTTGCTCTAAGCCCCATCCAACCTGGCTGTGAACACTTCCTGAGATGGAGCATCCACATCTTCTCTGGGCAGCCTGTGCCAGGGCCTCACCACCCTTGCAGTAAAGAGTTCCTTCCATAAAACAAGCAAAAATGAGGACATGATCACAGATACTTCGTGCAGTATGGAGCAGATCTCCTTTGCCTTGAATATCCGAATAGTTATGCAGACAATACCTGAGAAGGATTCTGCCTTAGATTTCTGTTATGCTATTATTAGGACAAGGTATTTTAGAAACATGAATGTTCCATTTAACGTTTAATGTCTGTCAAATAGAAAAAATAACACTGAAAAAGTACATACTAAAGAGTAAATTGAAGGAGTACAAATTCTGCTCATGCTCTAGCTTGTCAACCTGGAACTTGGCATTTGATTATATTTGAAATATTTAGAAAATATCCACCTGCTGAAAATATGCACTTTTTGAATTATTACTGTACTGCAAAATGCCTACATTTTAATATAACAAGAACTTCAATCTTCCAGTATAGGATTCAGGTATTTAATTTGCATTAGAAATTACAAAATGCTGTAAATACATTATTGAAAGATAGAAATGTTTACTTTAACAGATGAACCTTCATAAAATGGTTCAGCTGAAAGCAAGTTTGAACTTTCTGTCAGTAAAGATTTGCAGCTGACACCTGGCTTTGCAGTTAGGTGAGAGGCAACTCATTATGAGCCCTATTCAGAACTGCTGGTTAGTGACACGAGGTGTGTAGGGGCAGGCGAGAAGCAGTGTTGCAATGGGCTTCAAATAATTTTCAGTCCCTGGAGTACTTTGACTGTCACTGACACTCATCTGAGCACTCCTGAAGAGTGTGTGTAAGCCATGTAAAAGCCAGATCCAGCATTCAGAAGCTGCCACAGGGATACAGGCAGTACAGCTCCAAATGTGAAACACAACCTCCTGATATCCTTGCTTTTATGGCTACTTATGGTGGTGAAAATCATTACCTAAAGTGCACTGAGAACTGATGGGGTATATGCATATATACCCGAAATATGTATAGTGCTTATATAGAGATAGATTATATGTGCAGGATTCATGTTTAAGATTGTGATGGAAAGGCTCAAATTAACTTTGTTCTCCAATTACATAGTGTATAACCATACATAAAGACAAAACTATCTCATTATTTAAATTCTATAGCTGATATTAAAAATTAGTTTTTATTGATAAATTTGCTGTCCCATTTATTGATCAGTTTACCTTTCAGTGATTCTTCAAAGACTTCTGATAGGACACATGTACTAGAATCTCCTCAAATTATTTAAAATAGCTTCCCAACAATGTGGGTGTATTTTTAACCCTACTTTCTCCAAATAAGAGCACTGTCCTGAAGAATGCATATGGTGTTCAGACGTTAGGCATCTGACTTGCTACCTGTAGAATATGCACAAGAATCATGAACTAGAGGTCATTCTCTTATAAGTTGGGCTCCATTTATGTAAATAATGCATTTAGGAATGCAGACTTTTAAAAAAGACTTATATTACATCTAAGCACATGTTTTTAGCTAATAGTTTGTACAGCTGACACTTACAGGTAAGGTATTTATATGTCTGCAGGTGGGTAAATAAATCACTTCTAATGAGGCTTTCTAAATAACTCCGCTCTATTTTTCCTTAGAAAACACAAACATTAGAAATGGGACAACACTGCATTTAGCTACCAAGCAAAGCTTAAGAGTCTTTGTTTACTAGTTCATTTCTTCTAAAAAGGTAAATACACTGTAAATGCAGCAATTTCTTTCAAAATTAAGAGTTCACAAATTTGTCTGCATATTCACTAATATGACAGGATACATTTTGCTGTTCAAAGAATCACAGAGTCATTTAGGTTGGAAAACACCTCCAAGGTCATTGGCTTCCACCTTTGAATCCCACGTTGTCAATTGGACCATGGCCACATTCAGTTTCTTCAATACCTCCAGGGATGGTGACTACACCACCTCCCTGGGGAGGCCACTCCAACATTTAACAACCTTTTCTGTGAAGAAATTCCTCCTGATGTCCAGCCTGAATCTCCCCCTGGGCACCTTGAGGCCATTTCCTCTCATACTGTTGCTAGTGCCCTGGGAGAACAGCCCGACCCCAGCCTGGCTACAACTCCTCTCAGGAAGTTGTAGAGAGTGATAAGGTCNTAAAATGCAGCAATTTTTTTCAAAATTCAGAGTTCACAAAATTGTCTCCATATTCACTAATATCACAGGAAAAATTTTTCTGTTCAAAGAATCACAGAGTCATTTAGGTTGGAAAATACCTCCAAGGTCATTGACTTCCACCTTTGTATCCCACGTTGTCAATTGGACCATGGCCACATTCAGTTTCTTCAATACCTCCAGGGATGGTGACTACACCACCTCCCTGGGGAGGCCACTCCAACATTTAACAACCTTTTCTGTGAAGAAATTCCTCCTGATGTCCAGCCTGAATCTCCCCCTGGGCACCTTGAGGCCATTTCCTCTCATACTGTTGCTAGTGCCCTGGGAGAACAGCCCGACCCCAGCCTGGCTACAACTCCTCTCAGGAAGTTGTAGAGAGTGATAAGGTCATTTCTGAGCCTCNATTCAGTTTCTTCAATACCTCCAGGGATGGTGACTACACCACCTCCCTGGGGAGGCCACTCCAACATTTAACAACCTTTTCTGTGAAGAAATTCCTCCTGATGTCCAGCCTGAATCTCCCCCTGGGCACCTTGAGGCCATTTCCTCTCATACTGTTGCTAGTGCCCTGGGAGAACAGCCCGACCCCAGCCTGGCTACAACTCCTCTCAGGAAGTTGTAGAGAGTGATAAGGTCATTTCTGAGCCTCCTTTTCTCCAGGCTAAACACCCCCAGCTCCCTCAGCCCCTCCTTGTAGGACTGGTGCTCCAGACCCTTCACCAGCTCCACTGCCCTTCTCTGGACTCACTCCAGCACCTCCATGTCCCTCTTGAATTGAGGGGGCCCAGAACTGGACACAGCACTCGAGGTGTGGCCTCACCAGTGCCCTGTACAGAGGAACAATCACTTTCAGCAGGACAATTCCTGCTGGCCACACTATTTATGGTACAAGCTTGGATATAGGACCCAAATATGAAATAACTTACAAAAATTAAGGAAATAAGCTAGACGGCATTTGTGTACAGTTATTATGCAGTCTAGAATAGCTGAAAGAAATAATTAAAATGTTCAGATTTAATGTAGGTTAGAGCAGATGATTGTTTTAAACCTGATTTTGAAATTAGTGTAGTTAGCAAGAGATTGTGCACAAAATGCAAAAACTGTTTGCTTCTTGATAATTGTGTTAAATAAGTCAATAGAGGGACGAAAGACTGAGCAAACAAGTAGACCTAGTTATCCCTTCTTATCAAATTCAATCCCTTTATCTGTCACAGTTTCAAGACATGATACTATCAACAGATTTTTTTCAGAAATAAACATTCTGAAATTTCCAATCCAGACAGAAATAAAAGATTTCAGAGTGATATCCATGCAAAAGGAAGGAAAAAGATGTCAGGAAAGAAAGTTTTGTATGCATTTTTTTTTTCCACTGATAGCCTCCAAGCTGTAATGTTTTATGTTCAAGAGTGGAAGCACTATTCAATTACCCTATCCTAGTGGATCTACCCACTGTTTGAGGAGATTAAATTAGGGCAATGATAATGCTTGCTACTTAGCATCCATGCTCCAAATACTGTGTTTCAGATGTTTTTGAAAAACAAATAATGGTTAATTCTATTCCAGACCCCAAATTTAAATGTTTCTTCAGAATAGAACCAGCTTGCAACTCAATGGATTTTTGTCTTCTCTCCTGTTGGGCAAGGATGGTGTTTGCCCTCAAGATACTTTCCAAATTACTGTGCCCTGCTTTTGTTTAAAGGAGGTTGAAACATTAAGTGAGGAATTTGCTTTTTCTTATTCAAATCTGTGGAAACTACATGAGCACATGGAAGATACATTTATGGTTTTGGAACCTTGACTGAGCTCTTTATCTCCAGCTCTACATAGGAAAAAACCCTCCCAAATCTTATAACAAAACCAGATACTCCTATTGGATATTTAGACACTATGTATACTGGTTTAAGACATAAATGAATGAATCTTAAAGCCATTTATAATTGCTTTATTGACAATCAGTTTTTTCAAACCACTCTACCATGTGCCTGGTGGTTCATCTTGCTTATTTTTCTACCATAGGCGTGCAGTTTACCAGATCATAGAATGTGCAGTAGACTCTTGTGCATTGTTGTTGTGTTGGCCTAATTTTCTTTTCAAAACAAGAAATGGCTATGTAGTGTTGATGGAAGATAAGGTTAAATTGCTTCTTTACATTATGTAGAGTGTAAGTAGCTTAGTTTCCCAAGATTTTCTGAAACATCAAGTGAAAGACATGTCATTTTCCTTGGATTTTGAAAATCACACTACTTGGACACATCACTAGGGCTTGGGAACACAGTCTAAAGAACATGGTTTTGCATCCCCTCTGTAAGTGCAAGAATCAAAGGTAACCTTTTAGATTCTACTTTACCGCATCTTTGTTATGCTGCATATTTGTTATACTGCATATTTGTTATTAATATTTTGAATGGCTTTATTTTATTTTTTTTTTTGTCAAATCCTTTATTTCAGAAATATATTTAAAATAATTTACATGCAAGGCTGAGGAAAAGTCTACTCAGGTAATTTTCTTTTTCTTTTATTATGGTTGAATAAAGGTCATATATGACATTTTAGAAAAAAACATAGTAAATGTATTTCTGACAATTATTGCAATTAAAAAATGCAAACTTGGATTGGTTTGGCTTTCATATATGATATGGTATCCTATATGAAATTCAAATTAAATAAAATTCTTATCCTAGAAGGCCAGTGGCAGGAACAGGAGGTAAAAATACATTTTTTTAACAGCTCATAGCTTTCATGCACTAAATCATAAATATCAGTTGCAAACATAAAAACAGGTTAATGCCATGACCGCTGTTCTGATATATTTGACTCACGAACATGGAATTTGAAGACACAAAAAGTACTAAATGTTAGAAAAGTCATACATGTTATACTTAGTAAGTCAGTGCTTCTTTAACATTGATTTTAAAAAGGAATCTCAACTGGCTGTTTATCAGGTAGTGAAACTGAGGGAACCACGTCCCTCTAGACTTGCCTGGAAAATCTTGAATCTTCAGTGTAGTGCCAAATAGGCTTGAGGAGAAACAGTGCCTGGAATTTGCTCATATTTAAACATTACCTTCGGATGAGAACAGGTTTAGTCAAAAAGAGAAAAGAAGAAAAAGCATGACCACGTAAGCAAGCAGTAACACAGTCAAGTGTTGCTCAGTTGTGCATACTCAACCACTTTTGTACTCAGATACTGATACCAGTTAGGAAAGATTTGTGTGTTGGATGATTTTAAGAATATGTCAGTCTAAGAAAATTAAGTTACCTCTGGTATACTGACTTGGGACCTGCTAACTTAAGCTATACTTATGACCCTACTCAGAAAATCTCTCTAGTGCACAGAGGAAGGCACAAATTGCAAAGAATAGAAAGGTTTTTTCCTAGCTCTTTAAAAGGGCACTGGAAAAAAACCCTGGGAGAAAAAGAAAGAAACTGTAATGGAAGAAGCAAAGTAGCAGGGGGAAAAACCAACAAACCCAAGGGAAAAAAAAAAAAAAAAAAAAAAAAGGGAAAAAAAAATCCTTTTTTANAAAGAGGGCAAAAAGAATCCTTTTCTAAGAAAAAACAGTATTTTCTACCTTCCCCTTGAGAGAGGAGCAGTAGGCTAATGAGGACATGCAGATTGTAAATAGAAAAACTCATGGAACACAGTTGGCAGCTCACAACATTTTCCACTTCTGCTATTCCAGAGATTCACCTACACCTGAGCTTATAAGGAAGAGATTAGCAAATGAAAGGCAGGAAAGGAAAATATGCCCTGATAACCATCATCCTTATCAACATTAACAAACTCCCAGAAACACAGGACAACCATTTCTTGCCAGTCTATACAAAACTTTACCTCAGAAATGGAGCAAAAAGTAGAATTTGAAAGAAGTCAATTTTATCTGCATGTTTCTATTGTTTCAAACATTTCTTGAAAGTCTATAATTGCACTATGTGAAGACTGAATAATATTAGAAAACATCTATAGCAAAGTGTCAGTGGCTATGGTTAGGTGAATTTTTCAGCTTAGTCTATTTAATTTCAGTTTTACACATTTACTCTAAAATTTTGTTTCATTGAGTCGTGTATAGAATCAAAGGCCCTTCTAGAAAGCTTTGTAATTTTAAGATTATTTCATATTAATTTAATTTTACTATCAATCAAAGGCTGTAGTATGTGGCAAGCTTTTGAGTGCCAGAGAAAATAATCCTTTATTGCTGTTGTTGTTTCATCAACAAGAAGGTTACATAGTGCATTACTTCTGTAGGTCAAGCCTACTGTGCACACTGGGGAGCCTTTCTTCTCCCCTCTAAGTGCACTGGCTACAAACATTCACATCCCTTGTAATTTGCCAGCTCTTTGCAGCTCCTCGAGTCCTTGTTTCATTCTAGAGTTTCTAGATATATCCCTACCCTTCCTTTTCTCCCAGAACAGGATACCCTCTTGTCTTACCTTCCTGCCAGAGTGTCTTGGAAACAATTCATTCAGGGATTTTCATATCTTAAAAACCTGACAACAGGTGCACAGGTGAAAGTCTATGGAGTGATGCAGAGGCACTTTTAGGTTCTGGATGCAGCAATTAGAGTTCCATCTACTTTGACTTTCCCTGTTCAACCCACTGATTCACAGAAATTGATTAAATATAAAATTCCAGACATGGCACAGTAGAAGTAGACAGATATGCCATTGAGCTGAATGTTGAATCTTCCTTCAGTTTGGCAGTTATGCTGCTGCTACTTCTTTGTACAACCTCTCTGGTAACCTATGGACAGCAACACGAAGCTGTTTACACTAGAATAATTTAAATACACAGTTAAACTACAAGGCCTTCTTAAAATGAAATCAATGTTTATTGCAACTGTGAGAATCATCCTTTTTCAATGGTTAATAGCCCCAGTAGTGTGAACCCAGTTAGCTGAGTAGTCATATTTTTTGCTTCTCTCAAGATATGCTTTTGTTAGTCTGGATAGGGAAAATTCTTTGTCTGATTCTCCATCATTTTGTTTCTACAATACCATGTCAAAACTGACTAATGGGGAGCAATTTCTGCAAGCATACTATATGTTGCTATTCAGTATTAAAATGACTATTGATACATATGGAAGAGCAAAATCACACTATGTTTTAAAGAGAAATGTGAATACCTAGAACTTTTAATATGTCATTGTTTCACATTTTTCTTATAAATTGGGACATTATACTTGGTGTAAGATAGATAGCAACGTTAATTTAGCCCATTAACTGAAAAAGAAGTATTCAACAGTAAAATACAGCTAGAAATAATTAATAAATTTATTTTTTTCCAAGGGCTTTCTATCAAGTTAAGTTAAAGGGTTCCTTGAAATGCATGCACTCTATAGGTGTTATATATCTGGGCAGTATATGGGTGATGAGAGCCACTGGATTTAATACATGTACTGAACTACAGAAAGGCATTATAGCTTTTGATTTGTATGCTGGATCTTTCATATGTGCAATTTTCTGTGCACACAGCTATGTTTTTCTATGTCTAAGACACCTTCACTGAAAACAACTAGCTGGAAGACCAGCTGGAGATCTTTTCAAAATATACTTCTTAATCTCGAAAGAAGGGTATTCTTATTTTTCTGGCCAGCAGTAAATTTTCTACCTCAGTAGCATGGCTTATGGTACAGTATTAAAGATCCAAGCTTTCACAGCAGGTTGTATTGGCTATGTAAGCTTACACTGATTAAGCTTCTAGGAAGAAACAGTCAAATATAAATACAGAAAACAACAACACGAATTCTCAATTGAACTTAGCTAAATCAATGAAATGTGAATTGTGAATTTATCTCACTTTAATGTGCATTATACAACTAAACCCAATTTAATAAATGGTCAAATCCATGGCCTATAGATTAATCCATATTGATATTTTCCGTGCAGTGTTATTTCGACTTTCCAGCACAAGATATCCAATACTACTGCTCTGTCTGTTGACAGTCACATTGGATTCTTTTAATAAAATCCGGTATTGCATTGCTGCTAGACTGAACAAGAAGTGAATTTCCACATGGGAAATTTTGGAAGAAAAGTAGATGCAGGTCTTATTATTACTACACCCAAAGGCAATAATACATACTCTCTTTTTGACACATCAAATCTATTGATACACACTGCAGAAATAAATACAAAAATCACCACTAATTACTGCAGGATCACACTTGGAGGATGTGGCCTGGAGCCTGGAGTCTTCCTCACCTGCTTGCCTGTAAATTCCCCTCTAGTGACTCTTTGGAGCATACAAACTTTGCAGGTATCACTGCTTGTTTTGTAAACAAGGTGAGGTGACAACATCTTGCTGACATTCATTGCCTATAAAATAATTATTATATGAAGATTTTGAATATTGTTATAACTCTGTTAGGCTCCATCCACACCCTTGCCATGCACACCGCAGAATTCAGTCACTGCACACCTGTGTGCAACTCAGAGCTGGAGCTGCACTACAAAATCCAGGTCTTTGGCTTATTTTCTCTCTTGCCTTTCAAAACTGGTTCTCTAAAGGTCCTAGATTTTCCTTAAAAAAACCCCAACATTTCAAAACTACAGTATTGCTTATGACTTCTCCCTTTGGCAGACAGGTTTCCAATGAAACTCAGGAAGAGTTTCCTGGCAGTCCACATGGCATCTTCCTTTGCCATCTGCTGGTGGTCCCCAGCTTCCAGGTTCCTCTGTTTTAGCTTGCTCTTTCTGTGAAAACCTTCCAAAAATGCGTGCTCAAGCCCAAAAATTGTCCACATGGACTTTGCTCAGTGGCCTGACCTTGATGTCTGGGAAGACCTCACTCAACACATATGAGCACAAGTACCTTAGTCCTCCCATTTTCCCTGGATCAGAGCTGGATCATCTCGCTTTCAAGGCACTGATCCCTCAGTGCTGTCTTAGCTGCCTGGAAGGTCTGGCTCAGGCTGTGACTTTGAGTTTCCAGTTTCTCTGCTTCAGAGCCAAGGGGAGGCAGAGGTTGGCTGATTCACCTTCTCATATTCATTTAGGAGAACATAGATACAAGGCAAGCCATAAAAAGCCAGAAGGCTCAGAACTTGTGTCCTTGTTCAGTTTCACAAAGAATATTTTAAATTCTCTTGAATGCAAATAAAAAGCTTCTGCTTTGGTTTTGAACAGAATTTCCAAGTTTCTGCTGAAACTGAGAGAAATTGAAAAAAAATCTTTAGAGAAAATAACACATCAAATATCACATATATTTGGAGTCAAATGACCTGAACATAAGAGCAATGTTTTCCTTTTTCGCTTCCCCTTGAATGCGCACATGCAGTCTCCTCAGTGTCATCAAGGTGCTGAAATATGCTATAATCACTTTTTCACTGTCCAATGGTCAGCATGCACATGAACTTTTCCTACAGCACAGATAATAACACACTCTGTCTTGTAACCCTAGAAAATTTAAATTTTCCCTGAAAATGTAAAACTGAGTACAGTTTACTAGATGTACAAAACAAATTACCAAAGGAAGAATAACGCTTCTGTTTCTTTTCTAGTCTTGTTCAGGTATTTATTTTAAAGAGTACTTGCAATTTCAGAGTGGAAATGGGCTTTTGAAATTGTTTTACTTTCCAACACTGTATGCCAATAGGTTGCCTTTTCATCTTTTTCTCAGCTTGGGGGCTGTATGAAAAGGCAGAATATAGGAAAGAAAAAAATCAGACTACAAATCATTCTCCAGAAAATGAAAATATTCTGTTATTGTAATTTGAGAGAGATGGTACTTATAGAGAAAACAACCCATCCTCATTAAGAATGAGATTTAGCTTTACTTTTTCACACTGATATAGAACCTTAACCCTTGAGCAATCCCACAGAAATAATTTTATATTGTTAATGTTCAATGTGAGACCCTGATCCCACTGAAGTAAATGGCAGAGATTCCATTAACTTCAGAAGAGTCAGATTAATTCCTGATCTCCTTGGCTGTTAGAGTCTGTCCTGGCATCTACCTAGCAGCATAAGAAAGTAAAGTACCCTCACAGAAAAGGATTATGTACCTTTGATGAGCATCATGTCATTTGGTAATACAGAGAATTTAAATCATATAGCACAGATTATTAATCATTATCATATGCCAGATTCTTGTCTTTGTGCTCACCTTTATTGAACTTCACGTGTATGGCATCTTTCTAGAATATAATTTCCATCAAGTTCTAAGGTTTAGCTCATGCCTGCTTACATTTACTTTGTTAGCCGCTGTAGTATTGTTTAATGTTAGGGTTAGCATTACAGGAGGGAAGTTGATTAGGGATGCATGTGTTTGGAAAAGGAATTCTGTGGAAGGGAATACTCCTCTTCAGGAACTGTTTACTCTTCTCTTTTATGAAGGATACTTTCTGTTGTAGTGGAAATGATGGATTAGTTTTGTTTGAGGAAACTTGTGAACTCCCATTGTTCAGGGGTCTGTGGTGCAGGACACACTTGCAGACAAGTGCAGGCAGTTGGCTGGGAGACAAAGGAAAGTTTTGCTGGAGGTCTCACTTTGAAATGATGACTCCAGGATGGGAAAGTTTGATTTAGTTCGAGATGTGATGAGCATAAGATTTACGTTTATTCAAGTTCCTTTGCAAGTTGTGGATAGGCAAGTGAGTTTAATCACTGATACCTTGCAAGTGGACTTTCAGCAAATCTCAAACTGCTGTTATGGCTCCTTCCTTAGTGGTAAAAATGTATTATAAAGTAGCAGGGAAAAGAAAAATGTTTGTTGGTGCAGTATAGGCTTAAACATGATCCAATATAATGCAGCATTTAACTCATCATTGTCTATTTTGTTTTATCCTGTGAGATAATAAGAAAGAGCCAGGCAACATTTCTAGATATTAAACTCTTTAAGGGAAGGAATATTTCTCTTTGTGTGCACTTTGAAGTGCCTCTAACACCTTGGTTCTTTATAAATTGCAGTAATAATAATCATTTATTGCTATGCAGTGTGGTCTGGTTTCCCATTTACATCCAGTATGATTGGCTGTGCTGTGTCGCTGTCCTGTTCATCACTTCTCACCTTGCACTTACATGCAACTTCTATTATGGTTATTTTTAGAATACATAAGGCACTCAAATAACATGATTACAAGTGTGGAACAACAGCCTAGGAAATAGATAGGAGGACAGTTCACAGAAAGAAGAAACATACTGCACCTAAGCTGTGCAAGATCAAACCTGACATTGTAAAATCAAAGAGAGAGGGTTTAATAGGAAAATAATGTGATGAGACTACAACGACTCCTGATTTTTTATAATTGAGTTACCATCATTTAATGACTTTCTGGATGTCTTAAAAAATTCTATATGTATGTATCCACATGTGCGTCTATATAGGCAATATATGTGTGTAAATATGTGCTCGTACACCTGGCATGTGTGTTTATGTGTGTGTGTGTTTTACAAAATGCTCAGAAAATAATGTGCTGCAGGAAACAAAACGAGCAATTTTAAGGTGCTATAATACTGTTTTACATTTCTGGAGAGAAGCAAAATGACCATAAGTTTCCCTTTCATAGAATCTGAGCAATCTTCATAGAAAGCCTAATTTTCCGTCAGCTTCAGGAATGACATTTATTTACATGCATTCAGACAGCTTGTGATGCCTGGAGGCAATGAGCATCGGGGAGGGGTGCAGTGTGGAATGCTCTCCCAGCTCTGGCTGACAGAGGGTACTGAGTGTTTTGTTCCAGTTGTCAGTCCTTACAGCACCCCTGCGATTTCTCCAGCTCCGTGCTGAAGGCTGTCTTGGGTTCTTATCGCCAGGATGGTGCTGAGCTGGTGGAGGCATAAAAGAATCTTTATCTCCCCTCTTTATTTCAGTGTAGCAGAGGAATGAGCCCAATATAATACGACCACTACAGGTAAAGTTTGTAAGGCAGTGTTCCTCAAGGTATCGACTTTTATGATGTCTATCACGTACCAAGTAACGGAGAAATTTTGCATCAGATGCAACTCTTACCCCTAATTATTTTTTTCCTGTTGAATTAAATACTGTAATTGGTCTGTCAAAAATGCTACAAAAGTATTTTGTTTGAAAAATAAAATGACATGCATTTTGCATAAAACTGAAGCAAATTTAAAAATTATTATAATCCCTCCTATCATAGGTACTCTTTACTGTGATACTTCTCTGAAAATGCCTGTTTGCCCTAAACCTGTTAGATTATCCATATTCACTTCTGCTGATACCTCTCATAGCTGGAAATGTTAATATAGTCTCTGGTCAATTTTACTTGCAGTCAATATAGTCTCATTTATTTTTGGTTTCATCATTTAAGTTTAACATTCTTTTTGATGCTCTTTCACTTGGCTCACCTTTCTCTGATCACGTTAGGTCAAAGTGTGTATACAACTCAGTAACATCCAATGGGACTCTGCATAAATCATTGGCTGGAGGTTTTATAGTTTGACAAAGAGCATAAATTTATTATTACATTTCTATATTGATGTTACATTACTTTACATCTCTCAGGGTAAGAAAATGTAGTTAGACATTATTCTAAATAAAGAAATTATATCCCTGTGCATTTTAATTGATTTTGAACCACTAAGCCTTGATATTTAAGTTAATGTATGCACCTAAAATAATTATATCACCTTGAAGCAATGTAATTTTCACCTAAAACTACTTTTAATTTTACTTGAAGAGGTATTGCTACCGGTCTTAAACAGTTGTCAGAGATATCCACAATAAAGTAACATCCGGATAAAATTTAATATTTTAAGAAAATAATTAATTTTAAGTAAAATAACTCAGCCTGAAACAGATGAAGGTCCAGCCTTCTATATAATTTTTAATTTTAATAATTATTTTCGAGAATTTGTAGTTATTGAGAGCAGAGAACATGGAATAGGGTATAAGTATTCCAGCTCTACTGCTTAGAAGCCCCTAGAATAATGTAGTCAGTAAAGAGGTGTCTGGGGACATTAGTTGACAAGGTCAAGTGGTTGGATTTAATCAAATTCATTTGGTAGCTGGAGATTTAGTCATGGTTATAAGACAGAGAAGCCATCTCAAATAAGGAAGCCTAACAAGAAAGCAATATATCATCTGCATGAAGTGAAATATATTGCTCTCAGCCATTTAGCTTCATGTCAGAATTAAAGGAAGGTTTTGGAAGAACAATTCTAGCATGCGCTATTTAAATACAAGTAAGTGATAATGTAAAGCAGTTGTGGGGTTTCTTTTCAGTGATATTGTGAATCCCTGGTAACAGTTAAACATTGCTACTGGGATACACTGATGTCATGAACTAAGGACTAAGATCTGTATTTCATTACCAGTTTCAAAGTTTGTATAACTTTAACAGAAGGAACTGGTTTTCAACACCTTCTACAGCCATCATTTAAGGCAGATATGGCATTAGTTTCACACAGAACTGGACTCTGACTTTCTTATGCTGTTTGAAAATGGAAGTCACTGCAGGAGCTCAGCTGCAAGAACGGAAACTGAGCTGTCCTGTAGAGCACTGCTCATTACCTCAAACTAAGATTCAGGTCATGTGAAATGTTTGAAGTTTAGAGCTTCATATGAACTACCAAATTTTGGAACAAATAGTCTGAAATTGTGATGATTTCAAGATCTGCAATCCTCTCAGAGGACAGGGGGATTTGTTATGAATCACTGATCAATAATTGTTCCTGGTCTAAAATTGGAACCAGAGTTGCTGTGTCTCATAAAGGACATCCTCTGGTGTGTCAGTTTTTTCACTAGGTTCATTTAGTATATGCATGCTTTTGTGATCTAAGATCAACTTGTTATAAAAGCCCTGCTCTGAATTTTAAAAATTTGAACGAGTTGAACTTATTTCAACTTGTTTTCTTGCATTCAATTCAAGACACTATTTTCAATTCATGAGTATTAAAAAAAAAAATGTATACAACCCAAAATGAAATAATAAAAGTAAAGAAAATAGATTAAAGCTGTGTATTTTTATAGAATGGAGATTTATTGGAATCAAAGGCTCTAGGAATAGGTCTGTCCAAATATATGACTCCGTCTAAATGCAGGAAATTTAGGTCAAATTTTCCTTTTTAATTTTTTTTATTTTACTGAATTTTGAAGCTATAAATGAAAGTGCTTCACCTTTTTTAAAAATTTATTTTCATGACACAACATCTCACCATGACAGGCATTTAGGCATTTTCTTGATTAGAAGACTAAACGTCTCATTCTAGAAGTCTATTACACTAGTCCTATTATTATCTGTTACTGAATTTTTTTTCCAAGTGTGATCTCCTAGCACTATCATTGTCATAGTAAAATACACTTGTTTCTCATCAGCATTACTCATAAGCCATTGCCCAGGTTACCCAACTTCCTTTCATTTACTGGAATTTCTTTTTTTCATACTGCAGTGCACAGGACCAAGCATAAATCTTAGGAAAAGGAGTTAAGTACAAGAGAGATACATTGACAAGTACTCAAGAGAATATGAAAGGTAAATGATAGAACCATGTAAGTAAGTGAATAGGAATTGAAAATTATGTAAAAGGTGACTAATGGCAAAATAAGGCATACTCATCAATATTTTTCTGTCTACCAAATGATCAAAGTTTTGTTTTCATTAGGTAGAAATTGATGGTTCTTCCTGTAGGTTCCACATCTTGCATCCAGAGGCCCTTTTCGCAGGCAGAATGATGGGTTGGAGGACAATTAAATAGGTGCATTGCTGTTTGTGGTGTTGAACTGCTTGTTGCAGGTCCACTGCTTTTCTGGTAGCATGATTAGAGTTAAAAGATGTTTAAAGTCACCAACTAGGGGTGATTTAAGAATAAGAGAAATGTTAATTTCATTTAAGTATTGGCTGGCAACCTTCTCCACAGTAAATGTATACAGGAAATGGTTCATAACCCACATTTTGGCCAAGATAATCAAAGCTGATTTGAGGCCACAAGAGAACTAAAAGACATATCTGAGTAGGACCTTCATTTTTAAACCATTTGATAGTTACTCCACTGGTTTTCTTCTACATGTTTTGAAAAATTTTGTATTTTAAGAGACACGTGTTAGCCATTTAGATGTTATGTCCACATTATGAAGCAGTGAACAAAAGAAAATCTGGGTGCTTCAAATGCTTACCATCAAGCTGCAAACTTTTACACTTGTTTGTGGGGATATTCTCTATGGCTCAAAACATCCAAAAACGTAAGTAGTCCCAAAGCCACTATGTGTCCTACTGCCGAATAGATTTCATGAAATAAATTAATTTGTGCTACAAGTGTTATAGCACAAATATAAATCAATATTTGTGCTATTAATCAGTTGAGAATTTCTTAGAAAATTAATTAAATAATATTGTACTTTTTTCAGTTGCTCTATGCATGGTAATCATATGAAATCCACATCCACTTCTATTTTTTAGGTATTCTAATGAGTTTTAATGTAATATTTAGATTAATATCTACTCAAAATTGTTGATCAGTCTCTAATTCTGAAGAAATTTTATAATTTGCACAGCTGAAAGACATTAGAAAAAAATTACATCTTTAGAGATTTTAATAATTATTATTTTGGTAGTCTGCCTCTACTTATCAATGGCTCAAACAATATTTTTCACTTTACAGGACAAAATAAAAACTTAAGAACCTTTTAGAATAGCAATTATCTTGTTTTATCATCATAAGCAGATGCATTCTGGGAAGCAGAAAATACAGCCTATAAACCAGATGTCCAAGTACCATACACGTTAGGAGAGCAGAAAATATCATGGAACTATGCATAAGTATAATGACAGAAATAATGACAAGAAAAAAAAAAGTTTGATTTATTCATTAGTTTGAAAGAGGTAAATTTTCCATTCTGTCATCCTAAAATTCTCAGGCCAGAAATAGCATGGACTCTCACATAATTGATATACAAACTGAGATGATGGATTAAAGAATCAGTGCTATTTGGGAGCAAAGGGGTGACAAAGCAAAGGGAGCAGTGCTTTTAATGATGTAACAAATGTATGAGTGGGACATGTGACTTCAAAATGATAGAAAAATTGTTCATTAATAATTCCAGTCAGTAATTCAGGAAATGGATGAACATGAGCAATACAGACAAAATTTTGGGTTTTTTATTTGCACCAGTCCTACAGAGTGAGTGAAAGGAAACTTAAAGTGCATGCAAAACCACATTGAATAAATAAGCTCATCTGTGGCTATTTGACTCTATTTGATGTAATCTACCATTTCATAGCCAGAAAGTGGCCACAGGAACAACCTCCAGGGAAAGGATCATTTAAACATTGAAAAAAAAATCTCTCTAGAATTTTGTTGGTCAATGTTAATGTCAACAAAACAGGAAACTACGAGAAGGGATACATGCTCCATAAATTAGATTGTTTGGTGTTCACTACAGAAATACTTTCAAGTAAAGGGAAGTTGATTCGAATGAAACAAGCTCTATACACATATAAACTCATAGATCCAACAGCTTTACTTATGGCTTGCATCATAGTGTAATGTGTGCAAAGTAATTTATTTTTATGATTGGAGAACACTACTCAGTTGTATTGATGAAAATGATTTTATAGAATTGAGGGCAACTTTCTCCCTTGGGTTCTTGATGGGAAAAGGCTATGGAGTGGTTATTCTTCAGGATTTTTATTTGGAGAGCTTCCACCTTAATCCTTTTAAAAACAGTGGCTGGGAAACAATCATGAACTCTGATTTTCTTCTTTTTATGCTGGTATAATTCCTAACTATCAGTATCAGTCAAAGGATTGTCTCTAGAGCAACATTTTTGGAAGGAGCTTGATTCAAAATTTAATTTTAATTTTCAAGAGAGATTAAAAAGGAAAACTGAAGAGAATTCTAAGTTACTGAGACACTTCAGAAAAAATCGCAAGCCTACTTTTACATTTTAAAGTGCAACATGAATTTCTGGATGTTTCTTGTGGATTTTAGGAGGAGAGGGGAATTTGAACTAAATTTTGTTGTGAGCAGATATAATATGAAGGATATAAACACCACATATACTGCCAATATCTTCAAAGTCAATGATGCATTTAAATCAACAAACTTTGAGAATTATTTAGCTTTACTGTGTTGTAAAGTGGGCTACTAAAAATCCCATAAATTTTCTCAAAAGAATATGGGGTTACAAACTACTGAGGAGAACTGTACTTTCCCTTTGTTGTTCAGTCTACTGGACTATCATATCTTTCACTTATTTTCTAAGTTTGCTGTGCAAAGTAAGCATCTGGTTCTGAAGGTAGGAAACCTTAGGGGGTCACATTTTCAAAAGACAGCATGGGAAGATTTCCTTCCTAATGCAGTCAATTCTATTTATAGGATAAAAGCATAAATTGAAGAGTTGCATAAATAATAAACACCCCCTTAAATAACCCAAAACATGTCCGTGCTGTTGAGAGGAACCTAAAATCCCAAAAAGAGAGCCTATGCTGGCATAGACTTTGAAGCTCCAATATATATTCCTGTTCCTGATGATGATGCATAGTTTTATATATACCTCAAAGTGGTAAACAATACCAGTTCTGATACATAGAGAGAACAATTTATGCAACTGCTCTGAGGGGGACAAGTTTCATTTGCACAATATGAGGAACAGATAGGACACAAGTACAGATGACACCATATGCTCTGCCAGCTATCACTATGCATTTGTGGAAGAACATCCATTCCATGGATACATAGCAGAAGAAAAACTTGCTGAAAAAAAGTTGAAGAAGTCGATGGATGTCATTATAATGCCATAATGGTAAAATGGTACAATGATAGCTATAGAGGAATCATCATATATGTTTCAAGTTCTCTGTTGTTAATGTCCTGATCATGTTTCTATGAATATTGTTGAGATGCTAGCATGTATGCAACCTCCTTCACTGAGACTGGGCAAACTGAGATGCCCATAATATCTAATTTGGCAAGAGCAGAGATGCTGCTAATCTTTTCCAAAAAAAAGTGCAACATAACAGTTATGGAAGAAGACCAAGGAGGAGAGAAAATGCTATTTTACTTCAAACTCTGCAACTAAGGTTGTACTTTATACTCATGTCACAACTTTATGAGACTTGCAATCTGAAGTCATAAACAGTAACTTGACAATATTAATGTTATCTTTTCAGTGTGAAACTATGTCTACATGATGTACTGCTGTTGGCTTATCTAAAAAGAAATTAAGATGGAAATAAAGATTTTTAAAGCACTACAGCTGTTCTTTCCCTTTTTCTTCTTTCTTCTATTCTACTATTTATTCCTTAACTTTCCTTCATTTTTCTCACATCTTATTTAGAACTCCTCCCTCTCTGGGCTTATAAGCTTCAAGAAAGTTCATGCTACATTATTGTTTGCATGTCTGAGAAAGGTGCCTCTCTCAGAAGCCCAGACCATACAGTGTTAAGACTGCTAAGGGCAGTGTGTTCCTGGGGAGGGTAAGGTCATGGAAAGCAGAGAAGTTCTCTGAGTTGTAACAAAACTGGCCTCTGAAGCCCACGCACATGCCAAAACAGTAACTTACTGCTGCTGTGGGCCACTGGCAGAAATCTGCAATGTGGTGTGGGATTATATCTGTTTCAGTACATTTCTAAGTTTTCAGTAGCCATCTGTAAGCAGTGGGGTGAATGGGCTGCATTTCAGACAACCAAGGCATCCAGGAATATTTCCTCATAGGACACTGTTCCTTCCATCCCATACTCCAGATGCTGCCATATGTGTGATACAGTATCTTGTTGTGAACATGCATCCATATTTTCAGCTTTGTTCAAAAAGCTTTCTCTAGCTATGCCACACCTACTGAATTTTCTTTTCCAGCTGAAGGCACACCACATGACAGGTCAGATTGTGCAAGTCAGTTTTGCAGTAGAATCTTGCTGATATTGAGATATATTTTATTTCTATAAAGAGAGCACAGATGTCAAAATTAGGAGGTGAGTTGTATGTATAATTTTTCAGAAAGAAATGAAATTTTTTCCCAGGCATTACTACAATCCTGTGCAGTGAAAAAGAGTATTTTACATTATTATGAAGATCATGGCTATTCTGTAATTCTGATCTAAAGTTGCCCAAAATGTCTAAGCAGTTTGGTAGACTATCATCTTGTTCATCTATAAGATTACCTGAGCAATATCAGAGAGCATCCAGTCAGGAAATGAAGAATAATCTTTGCCACTATTTTTGGATAACAAATAAGATATAAATTTTAATGTGAGATGAAAAGTATCTTGCATAACTGAACTATCAAAAGAGATCAGTGATTTCTCCTCTAAATAAATACATGAAAAGAGACAGCAAGCTGACACCAAGAAAATGCTAAGCTTTGCACCAACCAAAAATTAACTCGAGTTCAGAGAATACCCTTTTCAGGAAAAGTCTGCTTAGGCATCCAGAAAGTTTCTGAGGTCACCATTTATTTCTATGCCATTCTTCCCTCTCCATATGTAGTGGACATGGTTTTTGGCCTCTAAAAACTGGCAGATCTCCCAGAATGGATGCAAAGGTCTGGACTATCAACGTGAAGTCTGACTCAGCTCTGATTCCAGCACTCTGTGAGTCTGGCTACCCACATTGCTGCATCCATTGAAATCCTGTGGCCAGGAACTTCGCTGTAGGGTTGTGATCATTCCTAGGGAGTAAAACATTGACAAAAAAATCTAGCAGCAATTCCATTCTAACTTGTCTACAGGACTGGTGGAAAGGGCAGTGCATATCCACTGGTCTCACCCATTCTCTTGGATATCCTCAGATCTTCTGTAGGTTCCTTTGCATGTGAGGAATCTGCCTTGCAGCATTTTTCCTATATGTCATCTAGAAACACATGGACAGAGTTTTGTCTTCTTCATTTCAAAAGCCAGAGGAAGCTTTACTTCTAAATTCAAAGCTCAGACTGATCATCTATCAGCTGCCTAGTGATATATTTAGGTCTATTCTCTTGCTGTCTTAGAATATATGTATGTCTGGCATGACCACACAGAAAATCTACACATTGCAAAATAAGAATAAACTGTAGATTTTTCAAAGAGCTGGGAAAAGTGTGAATTGTCCCATATTCCTGCTAGAGGGGTATTAATTCTGAGCCTTAACAATTTAATGATCGGTTTAGTTAACTATTTCGCTGTTGACCAATGAAAAGGAGGAATAAAGGTCTAAAAAGCTATGCCATGTACTCTTTCTAATGCCCTAAGTGGATAATACTTGGAAAAAATACCAGCTTTTTATTTTTCATTAAGACCTAAAGAACCAAACACTATGATTAAGATCGTGGAAGAATCCAAGTCCTTACTATGGAAATCACAGCCTAAGAGCCCAACAGAACCTATGCAATTATATTTTTAACATTACATTTTCTTATTTGGTGTTATGAGTAGTCAGAACTTGATTATGTATACAACACAAAAATTAGCATATTTTCTTTAAAATTCAATTGCTGCCTAAACTTCATGGTATCTTCATTATAACAGCATATCTTTGCATTCAGTAGCCTGCATCCAGAATTATGTAAGAATTCTGGAGTTATTTTCCTCAGTGGACATATTTTTTTCTGGGGAAAAAAAAAAAAAAAAAAGACAGGAAAGCCATAATTGCTAGTCAAGGGGTTAATTCTGCTTCCAAGAAAATATTTCAAAATTTTAGTATTTCCTCATTTCAATGACAGAATGGAAAGGTTGTTCTAAGAATCATTACGTATTCTCCAATGAGGGACATTGTTTTTAAAATCATGTATATTATCTATGTGTAAGAAAGTTGCTAACACTTGAAGATCATGAAATCTAAGCTGCACTTTTCCTAGTTTCTTTGACAGAATTTAAGTTTTAAACTGTGATAACCATGCAGTAATAGGGTTTCTATAAATCTTTGCAGAACCTTAGCAAGAGATAGAGAGTTGGAAATGACAAAGTTCAAGATCATTAAGAAGTGAGCCTCTATGGCATTTATTTCCTTCTTCTTGAGATATTTTAATTAACTAAGAGCATACATCTTCTGGACTGGTCCTATGCCACCACTGCTCACATCCAGCTACCATTTTGGTTGAAGAGAACTACATTTTTAAACTATTCTTACTGCATCATTTTCTAATTATCTGTCTGTACGCTCAGCTTTTGGACAGATGGCCACCACTCCCTCCATACAAACACTGGACGCATTTTTCCCTTGCCCCCATGCTCAGATGCTGCAGTTGCCTCCCGGCTGGGGTCACTGGTCCTGTGGCCGTGCTGGCAAAGCACCCTGTGACCACTGTCTGCTTGCTACAGGCACCATTCAACAGGGGAGCTGGAAGAGCCAGTGGAGGGCACAGGTCCTGCAGCCTTGTTTGGACAGCATTGTAACTACACAGCAGTTCAGACAATTATGCAATTAGCGAGGGAGAGATAATTTGTAAGATCTGAAAGATCTACTCTGAGTCACTCTCTCTGCAGGTGAACAGAAAACGCTGGGCCTGTTCTTGAGCCCTGAGGGAAAGCTAGGCTGCTCGACTTGAGCTCCTGCGACTCCAGCCCCTGGCACAGCGCAAGCAAGTGCCTTGCCCAGAGAGCTTATCGGAAACAGCTCCCGGGGAGCAGCACCGGAGATTGGCTCCACACGAGCGCAGCCCCGGCACCACGAGCGGAGCAAGAGCTGCTCCCTGGCCCGGCCTCAGCAACTACACACGGCCCGACACACATTTTCTTCATCTGGGATGTACGACAGGCTACTTCTTCTGACAAAGAAAATGGGCAATTTCCACGAAGTGTTAAAATGTAGTAACTAAGAGTTCCTCTACAAATTAGAGAAAATGGCTCATTAATTTACACCGTTAATTACATTAATACAGCATTAACACATACATTAATATGTATGTTTCTTTCTTGGCATTTCACAAACAACTTTTTAAACTTTAGGTAAATAGGTCCAAAATAACCTGAAATACATGGAAATGACTAAGTGTAATAATCCTTTAAGAGATCAAACATGTCTCTGAATGGCCATAGAAATAATACAACTTTATATTAACTTTTTTGAGCTGATGAAGCAGAAAACAGCCTTAATGCCTCAGAATAGACAAAATACGTAACTAACATCAGTATTTAAATATTAACAAAAGCAGGAGTCAGCACAAAAATGATGTTATGTAATTTACCCTAAACAGCATTTAAGAATAAACACTTAGAGACTCTAGCATTGCTTCATTTTGCATTGCTCTTTATCACTTATTTGTAGCTGGTTTGTACCACATAAAATGTATTAACTTTTAAGTTACAGTGACAGTTTTACAAGTTACAGTTCATATATTGTTGAAATGTTGGAAACAGATTACTCAACTTCATTCTTTTACATTTAAACAACTGTAGGTTTAAAGGCAGTATCTGTCAAATTGCCTGTGCAGACTAAAAACTGTGTGAGAGCCTGGCAACAAAATAGAAACAGAAATAAACGGTCAACCTATATGAAGGAAAAGACATTGCTATTTCTGATTAGGGAACCAGACTGCGACTAAAGAGAGTTGAGAATGGATAAAGATCAAATACTAACTTAAATTTGAAAGGTGGGTTCTTTATTCTCATCCATGTAAGTCCCCTTCTGGAGCCTTGTTCTGCAACAAAACCAGAGCAGAGCATTTCGCTTGGTGTATTCTTATCATGTTTATCTATTGCCGTAGAATACCTTCCTGAAAACACTACCACTGTTACACTGGCAGTTAACCAAGAGCCTACACCTCTAAGAAAGAAATTGAAATACATATTTGGCACACCACAGTCACTTCAGCTAAACAGAAAACATTATTTACTTAGATTCTTTAAAGTATCTGAACAATAACAAATGTTAAATATTGTTCACAGATTCCATCATATTTTTTCTTTAATAAAAAAGTGTTTTTTAAAATTCAGTTATCATTTACAAACACTGTTTTCTGACAAAATATGATGGAAAATTTTAGTATATTGCCATGTTAGAATTCATGCTGCTGACATGAAGACTTCTGCAATATAGCCCCATCAAACAAGCACTGAATGTGCCAAGAGGTCAAGTCAAAAACTGCTTCTGTTGAGAGTATTTGGCCACAGAAGTAAGACTGAAAGCAGTGCTTAACAGTTTACCTGAACATAAGTCCTGCCAGTGAAGCTCTAACAACACTTACTGTTGTATTGCATTCATGTGTCAGATCCGAAATTCCTGGAAGCACAGTAATAAAGACATTTCAGTATCAAATGTCCTTCCTTGGCATCCATGAAATCAGGCTGATTCTCTTTTGTTTGTGTAGATAGTGTTTTTTTCTAGAATTTTTTAAAAGTTAATGTTTGACAACACTGAGAATGTGGTACTGGGCGTGCAGTGCTTGCCAATGCACTGAGATACAGAGAGCATAGTCTGTTCATAGTGGGTCACTTAGAACTATATACGTAAATGACATTATTCAAGTGATTAAAACAGAACGTTCAAGAGAAATTTTGTCCAAAGACACGGACTGTAAACATGGGCATTGCTAATAGTTTTAGCTATGTCAAAACACTTTACTGGTGTCAGTAACGGGAGCGTCAAATGTTGGCTTCTACCGGGCAAGAAAAAAACGTTCACTACTATCTCTGTTCAGAAAGGCGAAAACAAGGAAGCCGAGGGAGTCAGTCGGCCGGCTTGTCTCCCTCGCTCACCTACGAGTCAAAACCCGGGGGCGGGGGGGGCAAACAGCGATGGCCGCAAAGCCAGGACTCCCCAGGCTACCGCAGGGAAGTGCGAGCGGCCAGAGAACCGCAAGGGAAGGACGCTGG
>VZRO01008083.1:800163-820487 GCA_013397915.1 Daphoenositta chrysoptera
ATTCGCAATTACATCAGCGATGCAGTACTGCAAAATAAAATTCACTGCTTAGCGAAGTTTTGCAGTTGCTATTAATAATAAAAAAAGGTATACAGTAATATTTTTCTGTGATGATGTGCAATATTGCTCTCGCCCACTTTTGTTTTTATTCAAGAGCAGAATCCATGTGAAAGAACAGGAAAAAATATTTGAAATTATTGGAAACGCGCAGGAAAATCTACCAATTAGAGACTCATAAATCATTCAGTGAGTTTTGTAAGTTTAATAGAGGCACTTGTACAGGCACACTTATGCATTGTCATTGAGATCCAGTAGGCTTATATGTAGGTGTTTGGTTTAGAAACAGAACTGAGAGGTGAGAATCTCTCTCTTTTTGTGTTTCGCCCTCTCCTATAAAATATCAAAGTAACATAAAATGCAACCCACAGATAGCTTTAACATGTGTCATTGCTAAAGTAGGCTAGGAAATTAAGTATTTTCTATCTTTATCTTTTTTTTTAATAGACATTTTTCTTCTCTGACAGAGTTTCACTTTGCACTGCTTTACATTGCACTGTAGCACATTAAAGGCACTTACAATGGTTTCAGTTTAATCAAAGCAGAGGACTAGGTAAGCAGCTGCCTGTACCTCTTGCATATGAATCATGAATGACGATTTTTAGTTTTCTGAGACTGAGTATTAATTCGTTGCAAACAACTGATATTTATGGTGCAGGATAGTCACACTGTGTATTTGCAGTCATGCGTTAAGAGAAATTTAAATATTTTTAAGACATTTAGCTGAGAGGGAAAATAATGCAATTAGCTTATTTTTTTCTGGTATCTACTAAGTCCTGTTTTTGTTTGCTGTACAATAACTAACGTAAAGATTCATATAGGGCTCTGTTTAATGAAGGAAGTAGGAAACCACACTGACCATCAGTACTGCCAATTATTTCCATTAAACATAACATATTCTTCATGTGTACAACTTACTAGTAAGAAAACTTGCTGCGGAGTCATACAGCGCACTGGTAAAAGCTGTTTTTTGGTCAAAAAACCATTTCTAACTCAAAAGAAAATTTTCTACTTTGCATGGTAAGGTGACTAGAGCAAATTACAAGATGGACAAGATTTTTGTTTTTATAAAAAGAGAGGAGCTTTTTTCTTTCTTATTATATGATTTTTATGAAACTTTTAAAATATATTCCTAAAGAGGGTGAAGGAATCCCAGAGACTCTTGATGAGGTATTTTAACAGTATTTATGTCCCAGCTTTAGTCTGTGGGCAAGCACTCTAACACAAAGATATAATTGCAATTTATTTAAATATAGCCTGTAAATTAAATGGGAGGTGAAGCCAGTTTTCTCCTTCGATTTGCATGGATATGCCTTCAAGGTTGTTATCTTCCCAGTGAAGCTTTCACCTGTGGGTTTTTATTAGTTTTTTCTATTCAAATGAGGGACAAAACAGACTTCCTACTAGATAAATGTATGTTCGCCATTTCTATTCAAAATTCTATGACTTGTATATTATATATTCTCTAAAAAAGTCTGCTTAAGCTTTCTTTGCGCTATATTCTGTAAGGGTGCTTTTAGTCATTCATGTTACAGGTATTCAGTGTGTAGCAGTTTTTATAGCTTCTATTAGAAATCTTGAAGTTCATTTCTCTTTCGGATGCAGATGAAAAGATTTAACTAAAATAATAGGTTTGAATTGTGAAATTACTGTGATTGCAAAAGCGATGTACCCCTTTAAAGGTATTAGCATAAAGATAGCACATTTGTTTATTATGTTTCAAAATCAGCTTCTAGTATCTCTGCCACAGGTAACAATTGACTTTTCAGGCTTCAAGTTAATAGCCTTGTCTCTTGCTTGTAGGGATCAATATTAGTATTAATTAATCACCATTATCAGCCCTAGGATCTGGTTCTATTTGTTGTTACATCAGCAAAATATCAATATAGAAAGTGGACTCTCTGATCGTCATGGCAACTTCATCTCTTGGGTCAAAGAAAGTTTATCTTATCTGTGCATGGAGAGTGGCAAACTGTTTAGGGATCTAGTTTGAACTCTAAGAACATTGATTTAGTTTTTGTTTGTGAATAGAGGCTGAATTCCAATCACAAGGGATAGGTAAGATTTAAATATTAATGCCCACAGGCTTGTCTGAGAGGGTGTCATTACCGTTACTGTCGGATTGTCTTTTTGAGATGACACAATGGTAGAGGAGAATTGTGGAGTCAAGACTATTTACAGTTTAATAATTTGTGCTTTGGACAAACGGGATTTAAAGTGAAAGTATGGAAATTCTATAGCATTTATGCAATAGTATTACTTCTCCCAATCAATGTAGGGTTACGGTTTCTTCCACTTAGTAACTGTAAAAATAGTGCAGAAATATAGATTATGAATTGGTAGAAGGAGTGGGTTTTGTTATGCATTCTCCCTTCAGAGATTTTTTTTAAGAAAGTGTTTGAGAAGTGTAGAGAAAGAATATCAATTCCACTCACTCCAGAACTAATGGCAGATAGCCATCATGGAAAATCTGAATGCTACAGTCTGGTTAGTTATTTTTGTGTTTTATAAGTTGATACAATTATCTCGTTAGTTTGTGGTAATAAAATATTGATAATGCTGTTTTATCATGTCAAAACTGCCTTTTTCTTTAGTCTTAAGTGCTTCTTTAAAGTTTTCATCTTAGACAACGCACCTGAGATTTTTTGTTACATATAGTTAGAATGTGGTTAAATCTCACTTGGAGGGATCTAAAGACTTAATGATTGCAAGCACAAGGATTACTTTGAGACACAAGTGCACTTTCTTTACCCAGTTGTTTCTAAGTGTATGTCTGTATTTATTTGTCTCATACTTCCTTAGTATGTGCTTTATTGGAGATGAATATACAGAGAAAGATACATATAGATGAAGAGTATCAATATTCTTGCCTCCCAGTCATAATATTTATTTATTCTTTTTCATTCCTAGTGTTTGAAGTAACAAAAAATCTGTGTGTTTTTCTGATACAGCTAAATATGGTTTTAGGAAATCCCAAATGTAATAAGAACAATTCAGTACATTTGCAATACTGGAGAAGAGTTCTTATAAAAATTGCAAAATAAACCAACCAACCAAAACCCAAACACTTGCATAAAGCTTACACTGCAGAAGGAATCACTTTTCGGTATTGACATTTCTCATTGATTATTCAGTTTTATCTAATGCTTTGAAAGGGTAGTGCCATCATGAGTTGGTAGCAGATGCAGGCAGTTGTCACAGTAGTCTTTTCCTTTTTAAAAAAGAAAAAGGGATCTAGTTTGATGTGTTACACAATCATCTGTTGTATTTTAATAGCTCCTGATATTATTTGTGTAATCATAACCTTGAAATTAGTTTGTGTAAGTTAAAATACAGCAATAAACAAAAAATGTTCCTGTTTTCCTATTACAGATATTTAATAAACTTGTATTTATTATTTTCATTATCTTTTATTCATTATTATCATTATTTTCCATCTATCTTCTCATTTTTCATATCTCATGTTTCCTGTGTTGGGGAAGGGTGTTATGTAACACTGTCACCCTTTGTAAATGCTAATATTTGTTTATATTTTTAAGAACTAGCTAGGATTTGAAAACATGTTTAGTAAGTGTGACGATGTATTTATCATCAGAAACCTTTTATATTCAGAGAGCTAATTGGGTGCAAGGCTTATTTGTCTCTTCAATATATTTTTTATATTCATTCAATTTCTTAACTGTGAGTGTGTAAATAAAGCTGGAGTGGGACCTTTAACTTTCTTATTTTTTGATTACCACCATATTATTTTATAAAACTTTTATAATCAAGGTTTTTTCTATTACAATCATTTTACAATGTGAATATAATTTAGTAACAGAGTATCAAAAACAACAATGCTTTAATAATTAGTGAGTTACTCTGTCATATCTTTATAAACTCTTCTCATCCATTGCTCTTTGCACTCACATAAGTGAATTAGAGTGATGTTGCTTTATTCTTCCAGACAACTGAAGCTTTCAGACTGTGATTAGCTGATACAACTGCATGTCGCATGCTGTTTTTACTGTACTCGGGCTTTTTACCTTAGATACAGTATAGCAGAGGACAGTAAAAATCTTCTTGAATCCAGATACTTTTCCATTTTTCCTTTCCAAATAATAAAAGTCTGATGCCAACTACGGTAAAATACTACAGCATTTCCTGTTTTACTGTGTTTCCTATCCATCTGATGCTTTTTTGGAAGGTATAAATACATAAGAAACTTAAGGAATACAATCTTTAACTTCATTCACAGAAGCGGTCCCGTTGATAATACTTAAAATGAATGTGAAATGTTTATAGGATAGGAGCTTAAAAATACCCACAACCACAAATGGTATCTAACAGTTTGGTGTATGTAAAATTAGCATGTAGAGTAGAATAGAGACTAGGTTTAAATGAAGTGTTTTCATTATGTTCAAAGGAATTCCATGATTCGCGTTTTGTCTCCCGTGCTATACATGTTCCTTTTCATATTATCCGAGAAGTAAAAGTCAACTATTGTGGCAAAAGTTATATAGAAAAATATAATTGCTTTCTAAACATACTTGCAATTATTATTGGAAAGTGATTTTTAATGAGAATAGAATGAATTCTACTGTAAAATAAGAAATTCCTTATAGACTCAAATATGATGAGAGAAGTCTTTCTGTGTGTCTGTTGTAAAGATTTTCTCTGCTGAAATGGAATAATCTTGAAAACAATTTTTACGGTGATACACGGAGGTGTTCATTAGGCTGCGAAGAAATTCTGTACAGGGTGTTATTATTTTTTATTTCTGTAGTTGCAGCACAAGCCTCAAAGGAGCTTGTGTTTTACTCGTGTAATTGGGATCATCATTATAACCCTGCTATTTAAGACTTAATTTTATTTCTATTTCCGCATGTGTAGGTTAACATTTATAACATATAGTGAAACAATTGCAAGGACATTGTCAGATCTACTTGAAATTTTGTGTGTATTCTGTAGATTCCTAGTTTTTGTCTTCACTTTTCACTTTCAAATTCAGGCTTCGTATTACATGGCAATAAAGATCCCTTCTCTGAAGTTTTGAAGAAGTACAGCAAGGATTTTCGTCAAACATTTTATACAGCTTTATGCAAAGAAAATGAACCATCTGTAACTGATGCGTCAAAGTAGGACACAATTGTTAAGCCAATGAAGACAGTGGTAAAATTACCAAAGCTGAAGTAGCAGTAGTTTTTCTAAAAAAAACCCTCAAAAAACCTGTCTCCACTCCCTCCCACCCTCTCATGATACAGTCTTCACTAATAAATATGTATGAAAAGGCTTTTGGAAACTGTAACAGATAATTTTTGGAAGCTTTCAATCATACTGGTTTTTGAGTATTGTATCTGCTAATTGTACTTCATCCATTTCAGAACAAGTGTAGACAAAATGCTCTAGTTTTGAAGGATGCAGAAGAGAAAATCTGTATGTCCATAGAAGTACTGATTTTTGGGGCAGTTTAAATGTGTAAATAATCTATATTCTTACGAAAAATACTGAAGTACAGTTGAATAGCAACGTGTATGTGAATAGGATGGAGTACCTCTCAGAGGCCCTTGGCTCCCATCTAGCTGAAGCGTGTAAGGATACTGCCTAATTTTTAAATAAAAATACATATATATTTCTATTTAAAAAAAAACAAACCCAGAACTTGCTTGATAGTTGTTACAAAAATGCATTGTGGTATTTTAGTGAACACTAGGAAACTTAAGAACTAAGAAAAAAATCTCAAATATTTGACAGTTTATCTGGAAAAAATATTAGCTAGTTTCTAAAAATACAAGTGCACTCCTTAACAATGTGCATCTTGGACAAACAGACGCATATTTTGTCATCAAGTTACTTAAGCTTCTGAAGTCAGGGCTACAACTGGGTCAGATGATAAGATGAGCACAACAGAAAAACGAAGAGTGGCTCTGATAAAAACTGATTGATTGATGTCTGGCTTCCCCACCATCACAAGCAGTTGACAGTTAGTTTGGGATCAGATGATTTGGCTTTTGCGATAGAAGATGGGGCCTGGTAGGCAAGTCTGAAGGACAAAAAGGTCAGTTTCTGTACAGTGTCAGGCAGTGCTGGGTTCCCACAAGGTGGGGTATTGGATTAAGATTTTCTTTAGTTACAAGACTTAACTTTCCATGGTCCATTGAAAGGCCAACTAATCTGACCAGTACTTATGCAAAAATACAAAAGGCTTTAAGTTGTGAGAGAAAGCAATAAAAACAGAGGAAGTATACCTGTTGGGCCAGTGAATGACAAAAAAACCCATTTTTGCTATTTAAATACTGCATTTACTTTAAGCATTATAATTTATAGCAATTAATGATTTATAAAGTCTGACTTTGAAAATTGGTTTCCACAGTGGATTTATCACTGCATCTGCAATGAGTTTTATGTTACTTATATTTTGAGGGACTTAAAATGTAATGCAACATTGTGGATAAATTATTTTCAGCTTGTGAAATATTTTTATTCTGTGACCCGTTATGTACAGGATAGCACATTGTACCTTATATATACAAGTATGTATTTTTCACTAGATTAAGAACAATTAGCATGTTATACTTAAATATAATTAAAATAAATTTTTGTGAAGTGTGTTTTTGTGAACCGGAGATAATTTATCAATCTGTGACCATACCATGACCACCTGAGTGTTTATGGGGGTTTGTGTGGGTGTGTGTATTTTTTTCAGAACACATTTACAATTAGCACTCTCTGTAATAGTCACAGAAGGAGAGAAAATGTGCAAATGAAAATCAAGACATAATATCTTTGGAATGAAAAAGATATTCAAGACGGCTATGAAAATGTGTACAACTGCCACAGAATTGGAATTTGGACAGCTTGGATTTGAATTTAGATTTTTGGACAGTTTGATACTCTCTAGAAATCCTTTATAATGTATCGCTTTTCTCTGAGTTTTAAGGGTCACATCTCCAAAGGACAGTTGGGTCTCAGCTAATGCTGCTGACTTAATATCAGTAAGATGAATTCTGCAAGGTGCTGTATTGCTGATAGTATAGCTGGAATGCAGTATGAAAGAACCTGTAGTGTAACCTGGAGTGCTACCAGTAATAAGTGATCAGTGCAGGTGAACTGGTGGTCATTTGAACAGTGATTAGTTATATTTCAAGAAAGGTTGTTTCCTTAGTGTCTAATCTCTGGTGACCTGTTTCATATAAGAAATAATAGTTAAACAAAAGGTCTTTTCCAGGAAATACACAGTTTTATCCTGGCTATTTTGGTACACCTCTTTTGAGCTGTATGTTAAAGACATATTTTAAAACACAGAACTCAAGGCTTAGGGAATTATTTATGAATGCAGATTTAAGACAAGACTGTGGAAGTGTTTAAGAGCTTCTCCAGTATTATTTATATTATCCTGGTGCATCCCTTTGGCATCAGAGCTTTGTTAAGTTTTCATGCATTATTATCCTGATCTCTCACAGCATTACTACAAATGGCCTGAAATAAGCTGGAAAAGCCTATGATAATTTGAACATAGGGTTTAGATTTTCAGGTGTGTTTCTTTGACAAACATGTTGCATCACAGAATAAGTAATTATTTTTTGAACATCTTGTACGGAAGTTTTCCAGGATATAACTGTACGCTTAATAAAAAGGAAGAGAGATGCATTAGAGTTTTCTTCAAAGTGTAATACTTAGGTCTGACCAGGATGGTATCCTGCTTTGTTGGCTCTTTGGGAATTTTACATCTCTAGGCTATACAACTGAGACCCATTTAGTTATACAGAGAGGAAAATTGGGGTTGGTAAATCAAAAAGGGGAAAAAATTAATATTGGCAAAATAATCAAGATCAGCAGTTCTTATAAATGAAGAGTACAATCAGCTACTTAGACCAGCTAGACTGTGTAATTTTATGATTAGTCCTGCAGCTTAGGAAATCTCATTTAAGTGGGAGTGTGCTTTGGGGATGTTATGACTGGTGTGAATAGTCTGACATTCATTTTGACGTTCTTTGACTCTTGGTTCAGAAGTTTTCACTGTAAAGAAAGGTGAGATTCAGGTATGGCATTATTATGCCACAAATTCTGGCTAAATTTGTTTTTCAGCATTAATTGCCAGTCAAAGCATTGTGTTTGAAGCTATGGCCTTTATATTATAAAACAAATGAGAAAAAAACGTTTGATGTGTTACTGTTGCCATGTGTAAATTCTTTCAAGTCTTGAGAGTGATTTGTACACCAGCAATACCAGTGTAAGTGAAGAATAACACCCATTTTGCACAAATATACTCATTTCTGAAAATGACAAATCCACTTTTGCATTCACAGAAAAATCTTTGGAGAATATGGATGTGATGCCATCAGGGAAATAATTGCAGTTTTGGCTTGCTTTTATGTTTAACTTGGTATGGTTTTATGTTAATCTAGTCCCACATTCTTCCAAAATACTTTCTACTGGAGTCCCGAATTGTGTAGTGAATTAAATTTTGTTTGCAGGGATGTTCTAAAACATAAAAAAATAATTGGTGAAGACTAATCATATATATTATTAAAATATTGATTCCTTATAAGAAAAACATTTTAAAATACTTTGTGATCAGTTTGATAGTCTTTATTAATTTCTTAGTGGGCAGATGTTCTTGTTACTAAAAGTACTGAGATGCAGATGGTATTATTTGGCATCTTTTTAGAGGCTTCACTGTTATCTGTGGTGAGCTGAACAATAAATTGATACATGATTCTTCAATGGCAGTTCGTATTTGCAAGAAATTATTTAAATAACTGTCTTTGTAACAGGTCATGAGAAAAAAAAAGCATTCAAAAATAATAATCACAAACTGAATAGAAAGTTTTGTGTTTCTGCGTGTATGGAAGTGTTTTGACTGATAATTTGAACTTGAGAATTATTTCAAACAATATCTTTTTAAAGAATCTGTTACAATCATCCTTATTTAAGTAAACTTATGTATATATGTATCTCAATGTATGTGGGAAGCAATGTGAATTGAGGCAGAAATTGATGTATAGCAACAGTCTAGCATAGAATATACTTATTTTGTTTGGAGAGAATAACATACCATGGGTAAAGGTAATAGTAGTCGTAAGCAAGTAGCTTGAAATTATGAAGTAATTATTTTTAAATTTTTTGAGTAATCTTGCATGCTGTATCTTAAACAGACCCCTTAAAAGAGGCAAAGTCTGGAAACATTGCCTCCATTTCAGTAATACAAAAATGAAAGCTTATGCTTTAGGTTTCCTAATGTGGTCAGTCCATACTTTTCAATCCATGGGTATTTTATTTTGGTGGTNTTGTTTGGTTTTGTGTTTTGTTTTTTTTTTTTTTTTGCATTAGTTGCTGCCTGATGTTAGGGGATTCTCAACACCTACAGCTCCTGCTGACATCACTTAAGATGCCCTAACTAGTGCTGTCAGTAGTGGCATCTACATTCTTAGATTCTTTCATACCTCTCTGTTGATAAGCTATACTATTATCCTCCTTTTATTGGAAATTTCCATGTGTGTGTAATATAAATGCATTATATACCTTGCATGTTCATAAGTGTTACCATAACAAGTATAGCTCTTAGAAGATTTTCCTTTCCGTCTTCCAAAAGGCCTGCAGAAATATTTCATTTCAGATTAAAATCTTACTTTGTAGCAAGATTGTGTAGGGAGAGCTACCATGAAACCTCCAAACTTGAAAAGTTTGCCATGCTTGTCTTATTAAGCTGCTGCTAATGCTGTGGACTCTTGTCCTGGAAATAAGTTCTGTGTCTTAGATTTAATGTTACACTATTATAGGCACAATCATACAGAGTTAATCTTCTCTAGGTTGTCGTCCTAAGTTTTGAAATTTTTAACTGCTGTGCCAAAGCCAGTTCCTCTTTTATTCATATCAGATACTTTACATTCTGAGTGATTTTAAGATGCCAGGAATTCTCATACAGACTATTATGCCCAGACAAAATATTCTTAAAACAAAACAGCAAACAAAAAAGTCCGGTGCCAAGTCTGGTAGGGTTTTTTGCACCTTAAGGATGATGTATCTTCAATTCATGCCTAATTGCTTTCTTTATGCAACTCTCATTTATAATATACCAGAATGTATAACAGTATAACATTACAAAGAAACCAGGCATATTATGCAAAACTGACCTGCATTTATATAGATCATGAATAATTTTGCTAATAGAAGTAATATAAAACAAGACTGTAAATGAAGGATTTTGAATTTCTGTAAATTATGTTTATAAGGAAAAGACACAGAGACTGGCAGAGGTAAAGTTTTGCATGGAAGTGAGTGATGATGTTTTCTCTCAGCCTTTTGAAAAACAAAATATAAGATCAGTGAAAATAAAATGTATTTATGAGAACCGAGCTATCACACAACACTTAGTTTAGCTCTGATTGAATTATTCATGTAACAGTATTTTGCCGATATGTGATCGTCTGTTTTTATTTTATTGTTTTTAAGCTTTTCACAAAAAGTTCTGATTTTTATGCTTTAGCTTTTACCTTCTAAGTTGTTCTCATGTGACATGTTGAATATTTGCTGTTGTATTCTTGCTTGTTTGTATTAGATTTCAGTATTGTGAGGAAAACTTGAAAGCTGTTAAACAAGAGAAAAACCTCAAAAATTGGCGTGAATTTGATCTCTTCCTAGAAGGGGAAGTATCATGAAGAATGAAGCATTGTTTGTTCATTCATGGGCAAAAAGAAATGCATTACTGAATCCAGGGAATTTAGGACATCATAATACCTTTTTTCCCCCTTCCTTTCCTTTCGTCTTTTGGGAGGGAAGAAAGAGCATAGAACTTGTTTGTACTATATACAGGAACACTGAGAATCTGTAAGTCGTAGTTGTTGATAACTTTGATAGATTATACATTCAAATATATTTTGATACTTGAATTATGTCATTGCATTTGTTTGTAAAATGTTAAGAAAAACTGTGGGCACCTCTGATGTCTGTGTTTTGTTGCCTAATTAATCATCTTGTTAGAGGAACTTCAGGAGAGTGTGTTAAATGTTCTGCATTCTGTATAAAGTAGTACTTTATTAGTGAAGTACATGGAATGAATGTTCGAATTCCATTTTGTGTTGCACATTAATGATGCATTGCTTGTTCTAATTGTGAGTTCACGTAATGGCAAGGTGTTACACCTGTGATAACCTGCATGTAACAGAAAATATGTAGTTAGATTATTATGCCATTCCTTTTTTTTTCTTGCATTTTGATTGAGTGGTTCATCCCTTACATCTGATGGAAGTACTTTATCTGATAATAATTAAATAATCTCTATTGGAGTAAAACAGCTGTTAGTGAGTGATGGACTCACTTTTGAAACACAACATTTGTAACCTTGCTATAGGAATTACGTTTTCTCAGAGTAATAGAAGACACATTCTATAGCCTGTTGACCAAAAATTTCTAAAGAATACAAATGTCATGTTTTTATTTTTCTTGGATCCTTTCTGGTGTTAAAAGAAAACTACCAAGCAGCAGTGTCAAAGCCATATATCCTCCACTAATGGAGAGTGACTTACAGGTTATTGTTTGAGTTCTTGGCTAGTAATGGAGAGTAATCTGTAGATAGAATTTGTAGACAGACTTCAGTGTGAGATTTCTTTGTACTTCTGTCATGTTCTCTTATAATTTGGTAAGTATATAGTTTGCTCCTTTGGATTTTTCCTGTTTCAAGAACAATCAGTATCAGTACTCAGTTTTTGGCAAAACTTTGAATCAGAGACTGGAGATTATTTATCAGGCAGGTACTGTTAGAGCCTGGAATAGAACCCAAAGCCTTTGTGACCTGTTTACCTGATGAAGTGAAGTTTTTTGCATACTTCTAACCATATTCATCTCTACAATAGAGGTTGCTAATGTTAGAAATACCTCTTAATAAAAAGGAAGACAGAATCTCTTTTCCTTGATCACATGATTCTAATAAAGAAAAGCCAGGCCCAATAAGAGATTGATAAACCTTTGACATTTACATTCTCATAAATATATATGTATATAAGAAACAAATAAATCTTAAATATTTATATATATATATATCTATATATTTGTACACACACATATATATATATATCTCCATATTTAACTATATATAGATATAGGTATACATACCTATATCTGGTCTGCCTATATTGCAGAAGGGACTCCAAAGGCCAGTAGTTTGCTGAGTTAACAGAAATTATATAAAAGTAGTGCCATGTGGCCCTTCATGGGATCACTATGTGGAGTAACTAGGCTAAAGCTTATACACACTTGTTGCAGGCAAATGGGAAGAAATTAGTGATTGTCATTGGGGTAGGTGGTGTAAATTTGTTAATGGTAAATTGGGAAAAGACACTATTTCTTGGTAATCCCACTTGGCCTCCAAAGCAAGTTCCAAAGTTGCCAGTAAAAAGAAATGAATAGAAAATGGACATCTCAGTGTTCTCCTGGCTACTACAGAAGGAATAACTACTATTTCATATTTATGTCTTACCTTAGATGAAATACTTTTCTATAAATTAAACATCAGTGTTTTGTTGGATCTTCTTCTTTAGTATAAGTGGCAAGACATAAATTTGTTTCATTATCTGCGAGGTAGTTATTATTTTCCTTTTTTGAAATATATATCCAGAGTGGAAAACAAACCCTTTATGAAACATTGAAAGTAACTTAGCCATTTTTCAAGTGGGGTTTGTTTTGTTTGTTTTTTTTAAAGAAATGTATCATTAGATACAGTACTGCTGTCTCATAACAGCTGGGAAATTAAAACTTTAGAGTCACCATTTCTAGAAATAATTTAAGAATACTTTCTCAATTAGTACCTAAATTTTCCAGCAAAGCTGCTGAAGTTATGCCATACTGGAAACAGTGGCAAATTTTCAAGAAATTGAGGACTCTCCTTCATAGTTGTGTTATATCTAGTATTCTGTGTTTGTTTTGTGTGACCAGTCACTGGAGAATGAATATAAGGAAAGGCAAGTAAACGAAATAGATAAAGACTATATAGTTATAGTCTATATAACTGAATAGTCTAAATAGTTAAAGACTTTTTGACCACCCTGTTTATGACTTTGAGGGCATTGGGTTTGTGCCCTTTTTGCTTGATAGTGCTCTATGAAAATATGTGAAGTGTGACTAAGAAGCAAAACCAAAACCACAACATTTATTTTCCTCCTTTTTTGATTTGTGTCCTCTTTGAAGGTCTTATCACTGCTGTAAATGAATAGGAGGACAATGTGGGGAACTCCTGGAGTGTGTAAAAGATGGATACTATAAAAAATGGAATAAAATCAGCTTAAATAGGGATTTCTTAGAACTGAGTGTTATGTCCAGTCCTTAATGATCGATGTAAAGAGAAAACAATAATTTGCTACCTTAGAGATTTAGAAAGCTCTTAAACTGCATCAGTGAACCAAGACATACTTCATCAGAACTACAAAGATCAAATATGACACTATTAGTATTTTTAAGATACCAGAAAAGGAGAAAAACAATGAGCAAAAATTTTTTCAGGACTCACTTGCATGTTGCAGGTGAAAATGACATAATTAAAATACAGTTAAGTGGAACCAGGTCATAGGTTTCATTGAAATCAAAGTGAATTTTTCAAGTACTATTTCATATTAAATGTTAATTTAATAAATTAGTGAAGATCAGTGAAAAGGTCAGTCTGGAATGCAAAGGGTTAAAATGCTGAACGGTGACCTGAACAGGGAGTTGTTGTGTCTCTGAATCCCAGACATACTTTATTAGGACAATCCAGCTGGTTTTCTATTTCTATCTCCTCATTATCAACACGCTTATGGTATGGCCTCTTCCCCCTCACTTCCAGTGCCAAGAATTTGGCAGGGACACCATGTGAGGAGGTCAGAGACTGATTGAGAGGAAAAATGAAGTTGAGACTGCAGCAGAGATGCAGAAAAAGTGAGTCCAGTCAGTGAAGAGCTAAGGTTTTTTGTTTGCTGTATGGAGACTACCAGCAGAGGTTTTTTTTTTTCTTGTGAGCAGTGATTACAGCTCTGTGTGAAATTAAACTACTGACAGGAGGTTTCGTTTCCTTCTTACTGAAAATGCTGTAAAATGACAGTCAAGCTTAAGGAATTGCATATGTAAAATCAGTACAAAAATGAACAAAATTAAATCTTTGCTTTCTTCATAATGTTTGGCATCTTTTGTGTATTTTAAGAAGAAAAAAAGCTGAAATTGTACTATTTTTCTTTGGAAAAGCAAAGATTTATAAATAGAAGCCTCATAGTGTTAAATTGCTTTATGTGTTGGATCGAGCTTTCTCTGCTGAGAGAAAAAAACAACCTCCAGCAAATGTGCAAAGGAAGGAAGTGGGAGGAAGAAAGTCTTTCTCACAAATTTCCATAGTTTCCATTTAAAAAAATATATAAAAATATTACTGCCTTCACATAGTTTATGTCAACAGGTATATCAGTTTAATATTAATATTGTTGAAACTCTTTGCATGATTTGTATTGATTAAACAGAAAATAAATTTGATGGGTTTTTTGTCCAAAACCATGGAATAAAGCACACAGAGAAAATATAGAAAGATTTTCTATAAAAGATCAGTTTCTGTTGGTAACAGACTTACTTCTTCAAGACAATATGCAGTGCTTCATTTTGGTGTGATATGGATTATCTCAAAATTGATCTGTGGTTAATACTGTACTAAAAAATATTTTTGGTTTTCATTGTTTTCCTGGCATTCCCCTTTAACATAATGGAAAAGTGTCTGAATAGAAAAGTGATTTAATTTCTTGTGTGTGCAGGGAGATACTGGTTTTGTCATTCTTACATTCCAATAATTCCTACTGAAACAGATAGAGATTGTGTCCATAAGGAGTGGTTGAATTTAGTCTTTGTCAGATATTTGATTTCCAGTTTTTACACAAATATTGTAAATTTATTACAAACAGATGTTAGTGTAGTCTCTGCATTTACACTGTAGGGCTAATGCTGATGTTTGACCATGTGTTGCAGTTTCAAACTCTTAGGACCAAATGATTTCTCAGTGCCTGTGTTCAAATCCCGATTTACTCCTGTGACATGAGCCGTGTGGTTTAGGGCAATGTGACCCTTAAAAGATGTCCAAATAAGATGTTACGTGTGTTAAAAGAAGAATGCAACATTCCTAGAAGGCCTTGATGCTTAGAAGTTCTAAATTTCTTGTTAAACTGCAGTGGAAGAATATTATCCTGACTAGCATATTGTCCTGAATTTCTTACAAGTGACAGTGGTGGTGGTGTTTGGAGTGTATGGGGAAAACCTAGCACTGGAAGGAAGCAAAAAGCGTGACTTAGAAACGGAGATTGGTGGGGTGTGGGATGGGAGGGGATGAGGGAGTGAGAGAGAGCAAGAGAGACTTATTTTGCTGAAAGGGTGAAGGAAAAGAAACAAAATTCCTCTCACTGGTAAATTCAGGTACCTCCTTAATTGAACAACATGAGCACACAAGCAGGCTGCAGATAATAGACAAAGGAAAAAGAAAGGAATTCACTCTGGGCTGGGATTAGAACCTGGGGCTTTCCAGATGTGAAGAATAATTTACACTTAAAGAACCTATTCTTCTAAAGGAAGGGAGAACAGTGTAGTTGAGTTATGCCAGTAAAGAATGTATTTCTGTATTCATTCGTAATTTTTAAAGTTCTATTTATGCTTTTATTTTTACACTATTCACAGTAAACTCCTGACACTTCTGCCCCCTCATAACAGACACCTAACAATGAAGCAGCTTCAATTAAGAAGCAGAACATCAGCCTCTGGCATCTTACTCTGTTGTTCCATCTTTTTTGCGAGGGAGAATTCATTTGTTTCTTAATTAAGAAAAACACCAATAGCATGAAAAATCTGCTTATGGTACCTGAATGGTAATTAGGTGAAAGGTAAAAAAGAAACACACACATACATTCCAGTAGCAGCCAAAATGAACTTGAGCTGATAAAAATGAACTAAACTACCCTTGCATAAATCGAGGCTGAGAGAAGTGTACAGTCATTATGGCTAAGACAATATGCAAACTATCTTCAAAGAAATCAAATTGCTGGAGTGTTTTCATTTGCATGTATTAACTATTAACATAATGAGGAGAAGTGACATTGGACCCGGATTGTGTGTCTGCTTGGATTGATAACTCTACCGCATCTGCAAACAGGCGCCCAAAAATCAGACTAGTAGTCAGATCAGTGTTGAACTCTGAAGTGTGTATGGCTTTTTGGGGGCTTTTTTTGTTGGTTGGTTGTTTGGCTGATTTTTTTGGTTTTTTTTTTTTTTTTTTTTCTTTTGTGAGTGTTGTGGATTTTTTTTAATATCTGGAACCCAGAACAACATACTGGGATGTGGAGTGCAGTCTTTCCTTTTATTTTCATTTTTTTTAGTGTGATCCTTCTGCTACAAGTACTTCATACTTTCAAGGTAGATATCAATTTTGAAATTTTTTCCATTATACGTATTCCCACTTATATAGAAGGATGACTGTTACTGCATGTTAGTTTGGAGTTATTGATTGTTTGTGTAATTACTCAGCAATATTTTTTTTGTCTTTCAAGACTGTTCTGATATATCAGACTTCTTAAACTGTCAATTACGGTGCTTATGAAGAGAGAGAAAGCTTAGAGAACTCAGACTTTGGAGAAGTCAGTTACATTCTATTTTATGTGATTACTTAGAACAATAGCAGGCAATGTTTGTGATTGCAATTGTTACCTGCTTACATATTGGGAATAGGTTTGAATTGTTGATTGACACAGTATATAAGAACTTAGATAAATATAGCAACTTTTTATGTTAGAAGAAAAAACAGAAATAATTACAAAACCTGAATGTTTTTTCTTAATTGTTCATAAAAGGAAGAAACTTATAAACTAAGTGCAATTTTTGTCCTGCTTTTCTTTGCCTAAAATCTTTCTAAAGAGGAGTTACTTCTTGATATTTACAGGTCAAAATTTCTAAAATAATGTAGTTTTGGAAGAAGGTGAAATGGGATGGGAAGTAGCCACATGTGTTCTTAAAAATTCAGAATTTATGTCATTTGCATAATCTGGGAAGAAATTATAATTTTTATGTTGTATTTATGTATACACACAGAGTGTATTTGTGTGATTGATGTAATTTCCTGTTCTTGTTCTTGAAGATTGTGACAAAATAGTAAGTACTTTTGCATTGCTAGAAGGAGTACATAAAATTTTGTCTGTGAATGTAAACCCATCTTCCAAGAGGGGAGGAATTCCCATGTGGTTGTTTGAGTGCTGGGTGCATCCGTTTGTTCACACAGCCCAGGAGTCATACTCCTGCCTGAGAGGTGAATTATGTGAAAAATTCTGTTTTTGAAATGAATGTTCTTAAGGCAGCCCATCTGCATGAGTAAAGGTATGGGGAATATCTGTCTAAATAGTGGTTTACATGTTAAAACGTGATACCATAAACAACAGACACTGATCTATAATAAAGGTATTATGATAACACAAACTTTTTCCGGTTAATAATGGCTCAGGAAGCAGGTGTAACCCAAATACTTTTATTTTTTCTTAACGTGCTTGAATGCTGAGTCATTTCCAGAGGTATTGCAAAACTGACATGGAAGAATTCTGATCAAAATTTTTTTATTTTAGATGGCTAAATTTTTTCTTTTACTTTGTAACTAAGGAGGGATCACTGAAAACAAATATTTTCTCTTTGGCAACTTGTGAAAGTTAGAGTAGGATCCCCCACAGCCTATATGGAGCATATTTTAGTCTTGAGTCTTTCAGCCTCAAGCCATAATGCAACTTGTTACTCCTTTTGTCCTGGAAGATTGGTATAGGAAAAACCAATTTTAAGATTGGTATAGGAAAATCTCTACAGTGTGGGAGTGCATATGAAAATGCAAGAACTTGTTGGGTACAAATCACTTGTTATGGCCTATTCCATGTTTCTGTAGAATAGAAGACTTTGTGAAGGATAATGTGAATTTCAGATTATCTCTACCCATGCAGTTGAAATTTCCATTTAATGTTACCTTTAAAATTCATTATGCTAACTTTTACAGAGACTATGTCATGGATCATATTAAACCCAAAACTAAACAACCTGAACAGATGAAAAAATTAAAAAAAATATTTTATTTGATATCAATATATTTTTATTTGCTAAAGATGTTACTTGAAGGCTGTTGCTTTCTTCTCTAGCAAAAAAGATAACTTTCCAAACAGGTCAATTGTTTGTGCTGTGTTGTTACATTGTGGTGGACACTTGATAATAATATAAATGATGTAATGATATAAATACCAGGATGCAGACAGGAATTAGCTGTCTTAGGTACTGGAATATAACGACTGCCTTTCAATTTTGAAATAAAAGTGGAATTTTAAGTATCGTAATGCATGTAAGAAATCTGTCTTTTCTCTGTATCCATCTTATGCATAAAAGTCAGATGAAAAATGTTTAAAAATCATTGGAGACTGGTATTTCAGAATAAAATAGGAGTTTACAGATCTTTCCATATGTAAAGCTTGAATATATTTAATAATCCTAATTAACAATAAATTTTTCTCAAATATTCAAATTCTTATTTGCATGAAGTCCCACAGGGAAGCATCTTCTCATGAATTCCCATAGGATAAGGAGTGAGCAAGTGTTCATCCTTGTGTATCAGTAATTTTATGTCCCATTTTTCAAACTGAGGAATTAGACGTGTCAAAAATAGTGTGCATGTATGTGTGTGTGCCTACATGGAGGAATAATAGGAGGACTCCATGGAGCCTAGTGTGAAGAAACTTAAGAGAATTTTAAGGATCTTGTATGTCTTACTGCATTTTGAGGTTGATTGGGATTTCCCCTCCCCTTTCCTCTTTCCCCCTCTACTACAGAATCTTGGGTAATTTTGTTTGTTAGTATTTGTATCCTAGTTATACGTGGGATACCAAATTTCAGTAGACATGTCCTAATTTGTAGGCTTCGTTTTCTTTCAGAAGCAGAATTGTATGTGAAATTGTTTATCAGTGCATTTTTGGATATGATACAGGGATTTCTATGACCTGGCTCTAATGAAAGGGGATATTTAAGGCACTCATTCCTCAGTGCTGTACTAGTGTCTGGGGCAGGATTGATATACCAGAAATACTGTCTGAAAGACCGGATCCAAAGAACCCAAGAAAGTTCCTGGATTTAGTCTCTACCTTTTGTTTATGAAAATTACTACACTCATTGAAATGATCTGCTTCACCTTTTGGAAGCTCAATGTTGCTTCTACTTGTGGTTTATGGCTTTTTGATGTGTGGATAGGAGGAACTGTGGAAAATATTTAGTCTGCCTTTTTAAAATCTGTTGCTTTTTGCAGAGATCAAAGGCCTCAATTGTTTCTTTCCAAAAAAATGGGAGCAGTGGATAGAGCTGTATGGCAAAGTCTGTTGTACCTCGTAAGTCAGTCCTGGAGCTTGGCTTGTAGGATCCATGATATGTTCAAGCTGGCTGGACATTCATGTCTAATGATACTCTTCATCTTCACAGTGACATCGCTCTGGAAATACTGTCATGGCATAAAGAATCTGTTTCCATTTACTCAAAGAAGAAAAATATTTTTATGATTTTATAAGTCTGTTAATGTTCTTAAAATAGCATTGTAATTCAAGTAATGTATAAGAATGATAATGACTGTAATGATAGTAATAGAATTACTAATATTTTTATAGTTGGATTTATATCCATACTAAAGAATCCCCTGTGGAGAGGGAAGAAATAACCATAAATTTGTCATCTTCAGTGGGAAGGAAGGGTCAATACTAGGGTGGTAGATCTGTGGGATTTACCTGCTCCTTACTCCTGCACTGCATAAGCATCTATGTCTGAAAAATGTGGCTGTACTGTGTGATTTACTCTTGGCCCTGAATGTAACAAAAAAAGTAAATTAATTTTCCATAGTGGACATGATTTGCTTATAGACAAATTGTCATATGACTCTAAAATCTAAAGCTCAAATTTATTTTAAAATATTTTTTTAAAAATATTTTAAATTTTTAATTTCCATTTTTCCATGAAGGAAGAGGGATGGTGTGCCCAGTGGGAGAAGTTTAAATAGTGGTGGTAAAATGTGTCATGCTTATCATGGAGAAATGAAATTTGAATCCTGTGTTAATTGTATTTTTTGCAAGAAAGCTCCTCAAGGATTTTGAGGGCACATTTGGCTATGATTATGTCCACCATTTGGCACCATTTATATACCAGTTTGCTGTGCTGTTTCGAGCAATGGTACATGTTTGGGGAGTCTTTTGTTAATACCTCCCCTCCTTCAGCAGGTTTGAATGAATTGTCTTTTTTTTTTT